>JAANSM010002879.1:0-14033 GCA_036850725.1 Orchesella villosa | reverse complement strand
ACAACCTCAGCCTGACAATTTTTTTACGCAGTTACTAATGTACTTATATGAATTCATATTGTAGCTCTCGATTTGTGGAGTCAGCACGATTGCGTTCTCCTGCAAAAGGAATCGAAACATCATTTTGGTATGCATGCATGTTTGCTAAAAAAACCATCTAAAATGCTTTTATATCTTTCTCCTAAACTTAATAGGAAAAGCAATACACCAAATTTATTGAAACTACGTGTGGTATATAGCAGAACGTCTCAAGATATAGTTTTTCCTTTCTTTGTTTCATATAACAGCTTCGTATCACGGCTTGCTGGTCCTTGTGCAGTGCAGCTCTATCTTCTGTAATCACAATCACCACCAGCCTGATTCACATGAATCGGCTCCAAACGCTGAAGGAATGTGTCTACACCAAAAATCCACCAAGTTGCACATGCTACAGCCACCAGTTTGGAATGTCAGAAAGTATGAATAGAAAGATGGAAATAATACAATTATTATGCACATTACATTATTTACGACGAGAGCAAGAGCTGAGAGCGGAATGAAGCATGAAATTGTACTTATATATATATAGCAGCGCCTGGAACTGTTGTATTGTGTAAATGTGAGTATCTAAAATATAATCTAATGTTATTCTTTCTATTCCTTTATTTCCAGCAACTCATTACCTGTTTGAGAATACTCCTGACTGTGACGTTATTCATGGGATATTGTACTCTTGTCTACGTGCTGTGTTTGCTATTTCCGTTGTAGCAGTTCTCCTCTCCATTTTCCTCTGCATGCTACTCTATCAACTAATTGGGTTAGTGGAGAAAGAAATAACAAAGTGAATTAAATTGAAAGAGAAATGATGAAACATTACTTATTGCTGGAACATGTTACCCTTGGGTCTTGCCGTATTGCTTCACCCACTGTTTTTTTGTGTAAAATTTTCAGCCATGAAAGGAAAAAGGCATATTGGTCTCGTATCCGAAGGATCAATTCTGACTGGAGTGCCGACTTTATTGCATGTCTTGCCAGGTACTAAAAATGGAATTGGAAAGGGGTTCCTTCATTTATATACTCTACCTTTTATATAAACTAATGGCATTTTTATAATCCTTGGGGCTTGAAATACAACTACACACGTAGAACCTAGAGCAAAATTGTGTTATTTGCTTTTGCTGCTGCTGCTCTCTCGAAAGGTAATGAAAAAATGACTAATTAAAAATTCATTCTGATTACACAGACCGCTGCCAAGGGAGAGATCCAGTCTGCTCCCATTAATGATGCCAGGATCAGGAAACATGCCAATGCATGGTCCAGCCATTTTGCCTCATCCAAACTGGGGACCACCTCCACCTTATGAGGAAGTGAGTGCTGATAGCGAGCGCTCAGTTAGACATATGGGAGCACTTCGAAGTGGAATATGTGCTTCAAGTATTCAACCAACTCACTCCTTTGCTGGGACAAGCTCAGGTGGTTTCAGCGGCGGAGGTTTTTTCAACAATAGGAGCTCAGCAAGCTTCGCATTTCCTGGGGGACATCACCCCCGACGCTTACGGTTGGTTACCTCCCATTCAGAAAACTCATTTAGGAGCAGCCCCGACGGGATCATGTGTCCTCATCCCTTTTCCCCAACGATAACTTCCGTCGATCCCATCTCCCTTTTTAAGCAACACGCTCATGTCAATCAACTCAACAATCATCATCACCCTTATCACAATAATCAGCGTCACAATCCAAACTGTCCGTCGAATAACAATGCACTCAGTAACTGTAGCATTGCACCTAATCATGACTACTTGAGAAATGGTCCTCATGATGGATCAAATGTTGTGGGAAGAGGATTTCGAAGTCTTTCCCAGTCCCAAGTTCTTCAACATTCTATTGAAGATGACGAGTGTTGTATGAATCATTTATGTGAAAATCCTCGTCATCTCCATCACCCTCATCATCATCACGGTCACATTCCCCAGTCCTCATCCCTCCTTACGAATGCATCAGGAGGAAATTCCGAGTTTAGTATTACGAGTCTCAGCATGCCCGACAATAGCAGCATGAGCATCACCCTGAAATCCAGTAACGATATTCCACTCAATGAAAACAGTTGCTGCAATCCTAACCCGAGTTTGGGTGAAGATGATGATTTTGTCGTGATTCAAAATAATAACAGCATTGAGGAAACTGGGTTTAGTGACCAGGAGCTCAGCCTAACTTCCAATTGTACAACGTCTGAAGCTAGAATCCGTCACGGGGGTAAATATGGAGGTGGTGGGGCTACATCTAGTTCTTCCACAGGTGCCGTTGGCCTTTCCGCCATGGATCCCATTGGAGTAGTGGGCTCCACTAAAAAGTCAACGGGTGCACCAACAACCTCATCCGAACCAAAGATTGTAAATGCCAACAAAACCAATAGTTTTAGTACCGTAGATCGTCATCAGGATAGTAGTGGGGTAATTAATAGTGATACAGATATTATTTTGAATAAGAAAGCATTAGAATTTTGGGGTAGTTTGAAAAAGCACAAAAACTTTAGTTATTACGGGGGTGGGGGAAGTAGCACAAGTAGGAGGAAGAGGAAGGACAAGAATAAAACGAGTCTGAGTAAAATTAGTTCACTCCCATCTAGTCCATTTATGAACATGAGGAGAAAGCTGTTTGGCTCTGGAGGCAAGTCGCTGGAGTGTGTCCAAAATTTAAATTACAATTTTAGCTACAGCATGACTCCAATGGAGATTGTGGATGCTTTGGCTGAAAATAATATTGGGGATCCTGAAGAGCTAAGGGAGAATGACGAGAGGGATAATAATAAAGTCATTGGGGAAAAGTGCAAGGGCAAGGATATAGATAGTAATAATAGTAACAGTGATTTCTCAGAGCAGAGGATCAATTCCAGTGTTGGAGAAAAAAGTGGTGGTGTTGGGGTTTCAAGGGCAGACGATGAGAATATCTCCCGATTGGGAACTCGCTCTGTAGCAGAAGCACGTCCAGAGTTAGCTTAAGTTTTTTGGGATAGAATATTTACTCATACATATAATGTAGATTAATCCATAGAAGGAAAGGTGCAAACAAAAAACTGATGTTTTTAGCTTGGAATCTCATGAATGCACAAGGTTTCGCCATACATAATCTTAATCTTAAGACAGCGTACAAAAAGAGAAGGACAGGAAAATTACCGGTGAAATCGTAGCTGAATAGAAGCATTATCATTATGCCCATATTTCTCCTATATACACTAAATAGTTTTAAGGTTAGTATCCCCTTTTTTAGTTCATCCTCCTAGTATACTGGTTTATACTTGTATAATTATGAAATGCCGAATGTGTATAAGTTGTAGAACTGTTCTGACGTTACTTATATGCAAATACGCACAAAGCAAAGTTTAATATGTATATTATTAATCAACATTTAACCCAACCGTTTTGTTGGTTCACCTACGTCTATATGAANACCCAACCGTTTTGTTGGTTCACCTACGTCTATATGAATACTTTTAATACACTTTATTGCACTGATGCCATTTCATCCGAGTATATACTTTTAGCCAATATCTAGTGAGTTGGAATTGGAACAACGTCTATCATCATGTCATCAAATTCTTCAAAATTGTAGTGGTGTGGTTATATTTATGATAGAGAAATAAATGATTAAATAGCGATAATAAATTGTATGTTACATATATATATTATGAATGACTAACGCAGAAACAAACAAAAACATTGTCATTCATTTGATTGCAAATGATAATGTATTATGATGAAAAATGAACATGAAAAACTATCAAAGCACAAAAAATAATAAAGAAAAAGTATTTACTGTTTAAATAACAACGTTAACGATTTATTGTATACTTCATTTACAAAAAATAAAAATTCATTAAACACACAGAACAATTCTTTTGGTGGCTTTAACAAAATCAACCTTCTTTTGTATCATTTATGTCACGAATCATTAATGGCTATATATAACATTCGTTTTCTGCACACGTTCTTAGCTGGCCGGTAGGAAGTACCGTACCGTTAGTTTGAGAGATTAAACCTGGCATGCATAACTGTGACTGTAAATATTGCATAATGACTTAAGTGAGAAAGCTCGACTGAGTAGTTTCTATTCCAAAAGGCCATCTATACTCCTCCATCGAGCCAAGGTGTCTGCAAATTTGGTTTGGGAGGATTTGCCCACACATTAAATGCTTCAGAAGCTTGTGGAATATAATTCTTTTGCATTTGGCTGTAAAGTTGGCTGGAAGTCGTCATAAACTGATGTGCAAAAGCATCTACGAAGCCCTTCGCCATCCCGAAACTGCTTTGACTCACACTCCTTGCCAATCTCCAAGGAAGTCTGAAAATGGTGACATAAGTTGCTTCTTTCCTTTGTGGCAGGACCTGAGCCTGAGTTCCATGAATCATGTTGCGGATGAATGAAACAGATTCTGATGTCATACTATCCTCTGACGGTTCTTTCGTATATAAAGTGTCCGTTGTTATGCTAGGAAGCTTATCAATATCTGTCACTGGCTTTGCACTAACTTCACAGTGGAAAAGAAGGAAAGCCGTAATGACTGCTAGGGCAAAAACTCCAGGGGAATTCATGATGAAAAATGTTGTTTGCACAGGATAATGGTTTATAGTTTCAACTTTCAAGTATACACAGTGAAACGATGTAAATTGAGATAAGACACCAAAATTTATTTCAAAAGTTTTTTTTTGTAACTTAACCTGTTGGATTTTGTTCAAGTTACGCAACTGCCAATGACCCTAAGTACAATCAAATTATTTCGTATTTTGTAACTTTAGAAAATGAGTGAAACGCAATCTTTCATCATTCCTCAGCAGATGAAAGTATTCATTACAACTGAAGTGGTGAGCAATGTGCGACATGAATTTATCTGAGAAAACCTGTGGCTCGAAAATTTTGTAGATGAGCGTGATCGTCAATATCATCATCATATTATATATTTTTCATGCACCAATAACTACAACTATTAACATTGCACGACGACGCATGAGTGCAGTACCCATCTTGACTATATAAGTAGATAAGTAAACTTGCATAAAGGGATACTACTTTTTTATAACTCGTATTTTCTAGTCAATCAAGAGAATCACTTCAAAATTATGAGAATATAGAAAAAGGTGATGTTTGATAACAGACTAGTGGCCAAGCCGGATAAGACGTATACAGAAAGGATATTGACCTGCGTTATGCGTGTGCAACCAAACCATGATTACGCGATTTGTACTTATATTATGCATCGCGAAGGCCATATATACAACATATAACGCGTTAGTAATGACTTCCGACGGCAATTCATCAACAGTTGCATTTGCAAATGAGGGAGAAGTTATAATGCTTAACCACATGCAGTTGATGGGTGTTCTCAATACATTATTAATAATTTGAGAAAAACTTATTTTGAAGCTGGGGAATTTGATACTCATAGACATTTGTCAATTGTGACTTTTTCTTAGGAAATACACTCTATACATATTTACATGATTTCATTCAATTTTTTATTCTATTTTTTCGATAGTATTTTTAACATCAATATAATTAAGGGACAGCTTATAAGGTTTGCATTAGTAATCACACATTCTATTAAGGGTTGAAAGTATATAGCTCACATCGGACATTGTTTATCCCGACATTGCGTCATCGTTAGCAATACTTTTTGGATTTTCAGAAAGAGCAGTTCCGACAGACTCATTTGAGTCCGATCCCATCTCCATGCGTAGAGCCAAATACTCATCTTCCATTGTTTTTCCTTCCTTTGAATCATCATTTTTCTGTTCGTTTTCATTGTTTGCTGGCACAGCTTCAAACAATGAGTCTGTATTTCCACTCCAGGAATCATCAGTGGATACTCTATCGCCTTTAAATAGACATAAGAACAAATCAAATCAAACCAAACCCGATGTAAAAAATATTTGAAAATAAAATAGAGTGATCAGCCACTATATATAGAGTGTGTATATATCACAGTATATATTTTTTGTGACTTACTGTAGATCCTTCAATTTCTGTCTGACCACTTTTGAAAGTGGTATTAGGGTTTTAGAGTCTGGATCATGTATATACACGAGACTTTCAGATGAACTACTATCCTTCTTAGTCCCTTTGACTCTTCGCCTGGTGACTGGCCTTCGACTATGCTGCTGATAATGGCACATATGACTTTTCAGCGTTTTATCTTTTCCCTTCTGTGACTCATCCGTTTCGTCTTCAGATAGCCAAGCTCGTGCCTTCGCTGTCAATAACTCTGCTGGCATTTGAATGGTATCCGGTGCCCCCTTGACCTTCCTGATTCTGACATCCCGTCTTTTCTTTCCTAACGTCGGCTTGGCTCGCCTTATATCGTTAAAAACTTGCAAAGTTTTCTCTGCCTGTGCTTCCCTCACGGTTAACACCCGTTTTCGTTTAGATTTACGGCCATCGTTTCATTAATCCTTTGGATATACCACCAATCGGCCAATTTTGCATCCAAGGTTCTCTTCGTAAGTATGGTCTTAATAAAGGCTCAGGCACTTTGCTATAGTCGATATCAGTATCGGAGCAAGTTGATGGTATTTCAACAGCCGGATCAGATGTTGGAGGAGGGTATCTCCGTAGTGGGGTTTCCTTAAAACACATCCCAATAAAAAATACGAGAATGTTTCGAATCACGAATGTAACCGCCATCGTATTAAAAAGGAAGGAATAGACAGAGTCAAAGTCGGCGCAGTAAGATGGCTTCGGATTCCCATTTTTACATGGGTCTATCACATTTCGATAGCTTTCAAAGAAAATATGACGCCAGTGATAATACGCTACGAAGAATAGGTTGAAGAACCAAGCCAACTGGAGCAGTATCCATGATAAGTAGCCCATGACATTAACAAACTTTCGTGATCGTCCTCTTTTCAAACAGAGGCGCAAAATGATATTAAAAAGACAGCATGGCCCAACAAAGCTAAGTAGGTAGCGAAAGAGAGTTTGAGGTTTAACTTTTTCCGTCTTTGGATCAGGAATGTCGACATTTTGGGGACTTTCTTTCTTCATCATCCGTCCCCATCTAGAAACGCTGGGGGGATTCTTTGGGTTACTTTTCTTTTCGACTGTTTTTCTGTAGCCAAATGTTCCTTCAAGGTGGTACGATGTGATCATTCCAAAAATTGAGCCGAAGAAATCCAGACCAGCAGGGAAGTATAGAAGAATATATAAGCCGAATAGTCCACAAGCTTGCGGCACGTTGTAGGAGTTTGTAATATGAAATAAAATTACGGTAATGCCCGCTACAATCCCTTGAATCTTTTTTGTGGAACGACAAACATGAAATAGGGAAAAAATTAAGTAAATATGCTCATAATCTTAGTAAAGTTTTTTTAACGAAAAACAGTTTTTGCAAATTGAGTGCGTTATAATATTGTACAGCGTTGAGAATGTAGAGTCTCATTTGAACTACAGTTGGTCGAATATCATACGTTTCCGGACCGAAATGCTCGGTCCAGTATAGCCAATGGTACCATCTCAGCCAACAACGCCACCCCTTTCGATCTTCCTTTGCGGTTTCTCGTTTTAGTTTCTTTTCTTCGATGCTAGATTCATTATTAAAACGCTTCAGCCGACGTCTACCATTTTCGTTTACTTCCTTGTAATTCCTGAACTGATTATGAAAATTTAGGAACTCCTTGTACGCATCTGGTAACTGACCCTGCGTACCTTGCAATCTACTATCTTTACTAGGAGTACGTCCCTTGAATGACCAAAACGACATTTTTGTGTCGTTTGCTGCCAATGGCTAAATATCATTGGAATGGAGTTTAATATCCGTTGTCCCAAGTCAATTTCAATACTAGTTTTAACAAACCTCAAGTTGATGCTCGAGGTGCTCGAGGGTTGAAGTTATTTATTTTCCTGTATTATCAAATACTTCTTGTGAATACACGATGAAATTATCAAGACATCACATATCACAAGATGCACAAAAAGACTGGAATCATTGCAATAGGTTTTGTATTTGTCGCCAGGCATACAAGTACGTAGTGTAAACCCAAACCCGATCTCACGCCCACGACAATAATGTCAGCTACGATTGCGATTCAGTGCCAAGTTTTTTAGCAAGAAATTATTTGTTAATCAGGATTTTGGGTTTGTGCATGAGGTGGTAAATATTATTTATTTATCTCAAGATTTGGCTAACCTTTAAGCCATATTCGAATGAGAGCGGCATTTGTATTTAATTCTAAAAATTTTATTGGGTGAGGTTAATTTCATATGTCCTTCATACCAATTGATCTTTTATAGTTAATAGTTGTGAGTAATTCAAAGATTTTTTTTGAATTGATTGTTACAATTTAAACATTTCGATTTCACTGATGATGAGTCACATACATACAAAATATAATCGTTTTATTTTCGTGAAGTTGCGGAAATGTGTGTACAAATAACATCTAAAAGAGACTGCACATGCATTTGTATGAGACAGGAAGTTGAATGTTAAAATAGTAACATTTGCTCTTGCTACAGTATATCTGCTAGGGATCCTTTCTAAAAAATCGAATTATTCCCATATTTGACATGATGATCAAATTCACAAATGCATTTACTCACAGTCAGCTTCATTTCCTTTGCCAAACCCACCTCACTAGCATAAATTGTAGATCTATACTGCGATCATTTTATCAAACAAGCCATTTCTTGTAACATTACAAATAAAAACAAGTATTTTTGGGACATTGAGGAAGCACATGAGCATAAACATGGATGACTGTCAGAACTGCAGCTGCAACATGAATATTATTTAATGCACTCCTCGCTCTCGGCGCTGTTGAAGAATTTACAGGCAGATAATATTTGTTCTTCTATAAAAATGAAATCAGTTTACCGGTAACCGGAACTATAGTTGTCGCCGACGTCAGCCGATTAGGTCACAAAAACAAGCCTAATTTGCTAACAAGCTGGCACAATTTTTCATGCTCATGTCAAAGTGCGTTAAAAAAATTAATCAACCCAATCATGGCGACAATCACTGACCCAATTTCGAGGTGACAAATCACAAGCATACCAATATATAGAAAACTTTGTTATTGCATGGGAATCCATTTTTAGAAAAATTCAGTAAAAAACTTATGATTGTAAAAGAAAGCAAAGAGCTGAAAATATTAATTGCTTAAGCACCTACCGTAATTTTCAATGTATTAAATAGTAAAAGTTAATTTTTTGTCTCGTTTTCTAATGTTTGCAAGCACGTGCCTTCTCGAAGAAGCTATACGAGCTCCCAAAAACTCACGCAAAATGCAACCAAGGTCAAGGGTGTGCATGTAGCAGGAGAACAAAGCAAATTACTCAATTTTATCTTTCATATGCTTTCAAATAAAAAACAACTCCTAACAAAAGGAAAATTTTGCAAACTTCTATACCCAATTATGTGCTTACACATCAATGTGATGATGATGACGTTTGCAATATGAATAGTCATGTCTTGATCGTGTACCATATGAAATACTTTCTACATTTTAGCGATGTCGTAGCTCGTACCGTATTCGCACATTAAGTCAGTTTTCATAGATGTATTAAAATCGTGTATCATTTACATTGCATATAGTGAGACGAGACGAGATATGTTATACACTCTGCAGTGAATGCAGCGATGAAAATTGTGACAATGCTTTGAAATGATGAGTAGCAAATTTCAGGTTTTCTCTCACCAAGATTATGTTTTATTGTAATTTATATTTATCTATCTACTATCTACCTTTTTGATGCATTGTGCATTATTACCTTTTCATACTTTTAGAAAATCTAATGAACTGACAAAGAAACATGGAGTTGATAGGGATTATTTGTGTTGTTGTCTGAGTTGTATAATATGTGGACATTGACATTTGTAGTTATAATAAGATAAGACATGGTGCATTGTATGATATGGACATGTCTTCTTGAAATTTTGACTCGACGCATAGAAAAAAGAGAAATCATAAAAAATACGAATTGAAATTTCTTAATTTAGTTAATCAGGGCCGTTAGCTCTAAACCACTTATGTTCATCTTTTATTTCTTTAATTTTCTGATCACGTTATGAGCATATTACATCAACGGAAGGAAATAATATAGGCACGCATTCCATATCGCTGTAGGTAGTTATGTAGAAAATACAGGTAGCAAAAGATACATAATATATCAAGCGTTTATGAGTGTTATGGGATTCATAATTACCCACCTCATCTTGGGTTCAGGGATTTGTCTTTGTAAATAGTGATACACAAAACACAATTCTAGTCCACATTTGAATACGCTGTGCTATGAAAACATTGAATTCCATTTAATTGAATACTTTCACTGACAAAAAATGAGTACCTCCTCACTAATTACATGAATCGAATTAATAATTTATAAAAGGATATTGAAGCATCTACTCAAGCCTGAACTCTAGCTCGAGCAATTTATATGCGAGTAGTGCGTACCATTACATTATTTATGTTTATATAATATACTGGTTTCGGCTGTGACTATACACACAATGCTTTGTCTCATCGAGTCAGCGTATATTCACTTTACTTAGTACCTACATGCATAAAAAAAACTTGTTTATTCATTATTGTTAATGAAATAATTATAACAGTTGAAACAATTGCATTCACACCATCGTTCAACAAATAACTTTCATGTTTTCATTCATCCCTCTTTTACGTTTCTGATCGTGCTGAGAACTAAACAATTTTTACAAGCATCCATATCACAAATTAAATCAAAGTAAAGTAATTTGTGCTTTGACTGTGTTTTTAAAATGTTTATTTCCGCAAGTCTATTCCATTTCCGTCAACGACTGTCAAAAAATAAGCAATCAGTTTAATTAGGCTTGTGCATGAATCAAACTGAATAAGAAAAATAGATTAAGGCCATATATTTAGTATAAAGCAGAAATACAAGTATTTTGTTATCGACACCTATACAGCTTTTGATAAAAATCAAAGGAGTCCGTTTCATTCACTACTTGTTCAATTACTAGTAGATAGGGATATTAAGAAGGCTGCTCTACAGGGTTACGTGAGGAGAACCCGGAAAAAAGGGTTGGAGCTAATATGTGATGCACTTGGATGTGGATTGGATGTGTCGCTTAATTGTGAAATTGTGGGTGTGTCAAGGAGCAGAGCTTGAATAACACAGAGTCCAAAAGAATGTATGAAAAAAGGGAAGCAAATTGCAATGTTTGCTTTTAGGGTATGAAAGCCTGTATTGGGCAAACTTCTTGTGCTCTTCAATTTCAGAAAATGTATTGCTTTTTAGTATAAAATATTTCCTATAAGTATATTACATCTTTTACTACGTCTCATTATATTATAAAGAAGAAAACAAGATGTATCTATGAAAAGGTAGGGTGAAAAAGGAGTTCAAAGAGAAGCCGAAGCCATAATATCGTAGAAGTAGGAAGGAGCATTGGAGCTGAGAGTCCACAAGAAGATGAGTGAAATCCCAATGGAAGGTGTGTAGGGACGGGACACGGCCGGAGTCTGAAGATACTAGCCTTCCTGGTCAGAAGAGGCAAGCTGAATTAGCAGAGTTGCCTCTTGTAAAAATGAGAAGACCAAACGAGTGATGGAAATGCATTATTCGCTAGGAACAAGTGAGCCAAGCCCATTCCACTAAGCTCCAACTTGCTGGTGTGGTGCATTCGCCGAATAGTGCGGCACCACATTCTCAGCTAGATTCAATGGGATCGTGTACTCCAAGAAAATCTTCCAACTTCACAAACTCTTCTGTAACAAAACTAAGCAGAAGCAGCTTCACTTTCATGTGCGTATTGTGAAGACAGAAAAGAAAACGGGTCTGACACTGACAAATACATTTCTTTGAGAACTAGAACAAGACTGTAACGCAGCGAGTGAGTAACATAAATGAGTTTAACTCACAACAAGACGTGAAACTATAAAATGTTATATGTATAGGATCTCCTATTAAAATATGTAATTGAGGTTTACACATTTGTGCCCATCATACTTCCTCCACTTCCTAAATTTAATCAGGCCATGAATTTTTTCAAATATTTTTTGCACCCTTTTGAACAACATGTTGACAGAAAAACGACGTCCAATTAAGTTCACTTCCTTTGCAGCGCATGGTCTTCTTCAAATATTCTGTATTTTTAAACTGTTATATTTAAATGTAATGGGTTAATTTCCTAAATCAAATAAGACATGTTAGTCTTCCATCTCATTTGTATTGGCAGATCTCTTCTGAATTCTTTATTACAATTATGAAAAGGAAAATATGTCATTGCGTACATAGCAAATGATGATGAGGACAAGTTGACATACATGTTTGCAATTCGGACAACAAATTGTCTTAGGAAAACAGAGTTGAGAATCCAGTTGCCAGTTATGATTATGCTCTGGAAATGGAACTATGTGTCGTCCATCATGTAACGAATGCATGTGCAAATTGCATATTTATGGATAGATTATTATGTGATGAAATGAATGTGTGTACAAGTTTCTTTAATATATGACACGGACAAGACATTTCGCAAGCAGAATAATTGACACAAAGCATTAAAATGACAGAAAATGTATTCTATCCAGTAAGACCTACCGCATATATACGACCACTGGGGCTGGATGTGGTTCTGAAAACAAATACTGTGATGTGAATCGAAATTACTAAGAAGTGTAAGTGTATGTATAGCGGAGTCTAAGCATCGGTGTTCTACACTGTATACTATGCATAGAACAGGCCAACAAGGCTCATATAGAAAACACAGGCTTAAGTTATGGAAATTAAAGTCAAGTATATAGTATAGTAGTATAGTATGTATTGCTGTTATTATTGCTTTCAAGTAGTATAAAGTATGTAACATGTAACCATTTCCCCTTTCCACCGCACCGTGTGTATCTGCCTTCGGGCTGGAGCAGAATGAATTGAATGAAGTAAGTAGAAACAGGGATAAAATTCCGAAAGCAGAAAATAAAGGTTTAAGAATTTTATATGTACATTATTAAGGCTATTATTATATAGATAAGATATTTGAATACAGAGAATACACATGCAGGGAAAAAGTGAAGACAAGGAATAGACAGGGACAAATGAGAACTGCCTAGAATTTGAGTCGTGTGAACTGTCAAGGTGCCTGACAGGCATCTCATTCAACTGTCACTTCGAAATTTTACAAGGATAATGTACTTTCCAAAACGCTGACGAACTGAAAGAATCCCTCTATATATCTTTACTCCCCTACTCCTTTTATCCTGATTCCTCTTCTTCTTCTTTACTTCAACATAATGCATAAAACTCGTATGGATATCGATATAATATCTGTACATACATACATAGTACATACATGTACATTCTGACTCTTCTGAACAAGTTTCCGTCCAACTCCGCAGCACAGCGTGAAAGTTGTCTTCATTTCGTACGTGAGACATGAATGCTTATTGCGTGGGCATATGTAGATCGTAGGTACAATTGTACTCTACATTTCATCAAATAGTTATTCATTTGTAGTATAAGCACACATAATGAATTGTCGTAAATGTATGTGTGCGGAATGGCAGACGAATGTAATTTCATAATACAAATATTCGAAGCGCATACGTTTTATTTGCGGATAATTTTGTTAACAGCATCAATTAGTCTTTGTAACAATAACGTTGATTGTAGAAAATATTTATGCTATCTATAAAAACGACATGAAATTAAAATAATCAACCCGGTTTAAACATCCGTGTCCGAAATACTTCCTGGTAGAACTCTGGGCATTATCAGCATCTCCTCCGTATTTCCTTTGTCATTCCTTTGGCTTAATTGGAAAATAGAGACATATTCTTTTGGTAAACATTTTAAGCTTTAGCAACCTTAAAGATGTTTAACAGTTTGTGAATCTTTCATACCTCAGACTCTGAGAAGGCCCTTCATCTTGTTCAAATCCAGTATTATCAAAAGCATGAACTTCAACTTTTGTATGGGTATCTTTCTTAAAAACTGGATTATCTTGGTAAGAATGCCTCTTAAAGGGAGGAGGTACGTCATCATCAGGAATCCCCAAATAGTCACTTCCTGGATACATCTCACTACTGCCCGGAGAA
>JAANSM010002878.1:0-14033 GCA_036850725.1 Orchesella villosa | reverse complement strand
GCGTAACCAGTGGGCGTTGGGGAACTTGGAATCACTGTACTGTAAAACCTGCGCTCTGTATAAGGCAGATCTGTAAAGTATAGCAAGAAAGATGATTGAATGTATCTTAAGGATGCTTTACTTAACGTGAATTATCTCAAAATTACCTGAAGTATAGCTTGTAATATGCGAATATGGGTTCACTTGTGGTTCTACGTATCTGAACCGTGAGGAATACTTTGGTTTCCTCCGAACAGCTTCGCCTTCATCTGCTTCCAAATATTCAGCTGCAACGTTTGGGACACTCGTAGAAGTTACCACAGGGGCTGGAGTCGTTGCTGGAGTTTGAAATTGTTCCAATTGTCTTTCTTGTATGTATTGGAATGGTGACTCGAAGAAACTGTATGTTCCCCTAGATTGAGGTTGCGGTTGGACCGTAGTTCGCGTACGTTGATTAGTAAGCAATGGCTGAGGCTGAGGAGACGGAGGTAACTGAGCATTATTAGTAAACAGATCTTTCCCAAATCTATTAAATGTAGAAAAAGACGTGGTGGAAGCAGTTCTCTGAGACTCGTCTTGTCCTACTTGGTAGTTTTGAAAAGGTTGTTGAGGAAGACCGAAACGAAATTGTGATAACGCAGGCAATGGGGAATAAGTGGTGCCCGCAGGAGTTCGATAAATATATTGCTGTGGTGCTGCATTATTGGATTGAATTGGCTGAATTGATGTTGATTCAAGAGGAGGGTAACCAATCAAAGGTGGCGAATTTGTTGGAATACGATTTAAGAAAGGGTTACTTGGGGCTTGCGTCTGTCCAAACGTTTGGCTAACGTGGGTACGTTGGGTGGGACTATAATAGTAGAAAAAGTTTGAACCACCTGAGTCCTGTGCTTGACAACCTTGCAGAACTATTCCGGATGTTATGAGTAGTATCAGTTCTACAATGCCAAATACTCCTTTCCATCTGTCCAGTGTCATCTAAATTATGAAAAACATTTATTAAAAAATGATTGTGGTTCATAATAAATACCGTAGAAATGAAGATGACCTTTGGAATTGAACTTCAATTCATTCAAGAACATTCATATTCATATTGCCCCAATGTCTTGTAAACGATTGTTTTAATGCATAATAATTTTTGCTCAATTCATTTACAAAATCTCTTAAATTGTAGGCATCAAAATACGATAATAATATATGTATGCACGTTATTGGGTATTATCCTTGCGGCTTTACCAGAAATGTTTAAAAATTATTTGCTAAAAAATGCATACTAAAGTTTTTATCATACAATTATTTTGGGAATAACCATGCATTACAAAGGGCATAATACCCAACAATCAAGAACAAAAACTTCATGTAACAAAATAATAATATCCCTGGGACTCCCTGTCTAGGAGGCACTACAAAAAAAGTAATCGTTTTACTGGATGGTTCATCAATANAGAACAAAAACTTCATGTAACAAAATAATAATATCCCTGGGACTCCCTGTCTAGGAGGCACTACAAAAAAAGTAATCGTTTTACTGGATGGTTCATCAATAAACAGTTCTGCCACACCCAAAATGCCATGCTGATCTTGATCTCAACACACTATTTAGTTCCCTCAATTCATCAGTTTCACTCTTAACACCCTTATCAAATTGTAAACAATTTCTGAATACAAATACAATCAACCAATGCACATCAACGTCATTACAATCATCTACCTTTTTTCGAGATGACGGATGTGCAACCTTTCTTGAATTTTTAACAATCATTATTTATTGTAATCTCATGTCAAGTCTACCTTTAAAATACAAATTCCTTCGTTAAGGACCTACCATAAACTAATAGATTTCAAATCGATCATTAATCAAGCACGCCTTTGATTTGAGGAGAGGTAGTAAAATTAAAATCATGTTGAAATAAAAAAGCATGTAATTTATGCTGCTTAAGAGTTAATATAGCTACTACTTCCTTTCCTATATCTAGTCTTTCCGTTGCTCCCACTGCTTTTCCTCCTTTAACGGTAAATCTGATATAGGAGGGCATATAAGTTGTCGTAGACCTGTTGACAATTTTTATGTTTTCAGCCTTTTATCAGCATCATTCTCAACCTCAGTCAATGTTCTTTGTCCCAATCGATCCATTAAGAATTTTTGTTGAATGCATGAAGAGTCGCAAGGTAAAATAGTGGACAGTGGCAGTTGGCTGTGTCCTTAACTTTCCTCTAATTTTTTACCCTCTTTCAATTTGATCTAATATCAAGAGATAACCGACCATGGCTTATATGCAAGTAATTTTTTCATATATACTATATAGACTAACATAAACTTAAATTGCAAACATGTATATATGCATTAAATGGGCTATTTAGCGATTTGCTTTGACATTTTTCTAGCCGGAGACCGATGGACAGCCAGAAAGTGATGAATTGATGAAGTAGTTTGAAAGGAACAAATTATCTCCGTACGTCCACCTCTGCACCACTTGCTGTCATGCATCATGCATCACAAACAAATCCATATTTAAATATTATATTATGCTAATCATTTGCATTTCTTCTTATGCTTACCAAACCAAAGCACACCTCGCAGATTATCCTAGTCAACCTCCAAATCGCTAACACTCTTTTCCATCCTCCCATATGATAAAAATGCATAAACACTGTTGCTTATATGACAAATTTCCATAATAAGGGCAAGTGAGGGTGAGGTAACAGTAACAGGAGTGACAATATTGTGTTTTGACTCATTATTAAGAAGAAGTAAGCATAAACACGATGCAACTGAAATCCCACTGGCAATCTACATCGGCTTGACTCTTTTCATTATATCAAGTGCATTTCAAGGTACAATTGTGTGTATATATTAAATTCTCAAAGCAGCATCACAAATTCTACTGCCGTCTATACCTCATTATTACCAGTGATTGCTGTATGTCAAGCGCTATGAATGTATAATGAGACGTAACACAATAAATACTGCATTGTTGAGTTGTACAAATAAGCATTTGCATAAAAAGAATCATCTCTTCATCTACTGAGCAATCAAATTTCAATTCGCAATATTAATATACTTTAGCAAACAGTTTGAACTTCAAATAAGCTTGTAAAGTATGTATGAATATCAAAAATGCTCTTATTTTTATGCAGTTCCTCTGCAAAAAAATGTGCATCTAATAAAAAAGGAATGATAAACTTTTTTGTGCAAACTCACTGCGTCAATTGGCCCAGCCCAAAAGTAAGGTCAGCAGGTTTGTCAGTCTTCTTTTTTATAGTTTTTAGGCAACAGCCTGCATTACAATATTTGGATTATTTTCAATAGCAGGAGACCAAAGATATGAATATGTTTGACAAGAAATGGACTTTTATAGTTTTTAGGCAACAGCCTGCATTACAATATTTGGATTATTTTCAATAGCAGGAGACCAAAGATATGAATATGTTTGACAAGAAATCGACTACGGCTACAGATGAAGCTCCACTGGAAACAGGTGCTTAAGAGGATCTCTTTACAGTGTAGTATCACAAATATGTTTTTGCATTAAAAACACTACCTGCGTAAGTGTTGCTGCAAGCCATAACTTTACATTTCTATGATCATAAACCCCATTGATCTGATTACCCTTTCTATCCACACAGCTTCTAATTTATAACTATATACTACTCGCAGCTAAATACAATTTCAGCTTTAAAAAATTATTTTTCCTTTCAACCTTGCAGTTGCCTCAAACTGTCAACCAAACTCTTGTTAAAACATCATTTTGTCTTCCTTTACTTCTTAATGACAATGATGTTCATTTAGTCTTTCAGATAATATATAATGTATATAAAAAGTGCTCATGCACATTGTTAGGTACCACCCGAGCGGATCAACTACTTCTACTTTTTTTGCACAAATCAAGACGGATGCTTTGCACTTCATTTTGCTTGTCGCCACATGTATTATTTTCAGTACCAAGTTGCTTGCTTTGTGAATTAGCTTAATAATATTTATCACAAACTGAATTTACATTATATTTTTTACAAAGCATGCATGGGTGCATATATGTACTCTTTATATACTATGGCAAATACATATATTATTAAAATTATTTCTTAGTTCTATCGAATTCGTAATAGTTCCCTGAAAATTGATATTTTACCTACCTTGTATAAATTCAATGCGCTTCCAACCGATGTAAGATGAGAGACGATTTTTAAGCTACGAAAATTCCGCTCATTGGCACTACGAAGTCTCCTATTAATCTAATAATTTTAGGTTGCAGTCTTGAGAACTTTAACAAAACAAAAACTTTTCGTAGTTTGTGGCTACAATGCTAACAGAGTAATAAAGACAGGACTTATCTCAAGTCAAAAATTATATTCAGTGTCAGTAAGTATATTTCTTCGGCAGTGGTTGAATGATTTTTTTCACTTTAGACCTGATTTTTTGTGGCTACAATGCTAACAGAGTAATAAAGACAGGACTTATCTCAAGTCAAAAATTATATTCAGTGTCAGTAAGTATATTTCTTCGGCAGTGGTTGAATGATTTTTTCACTTTAGACCTGATTTCTTAACTACTTTTTCTATATTTGAAATTTTCGAAAATCAATTAGGAAGATAGTGGAAACTGTCTTGTCACCTTAGGTTTGTATAAACGATAAAATTAACCTTAAAAGGGGAATTCCTACTCAGTGCCACTTGGTACACCTTCAGGATTGCGAGGAGCAATGAGCACTTCCAAATCACAATGAAGTACAAGTGAACAATAGAATGTGCATCTTATATAACTTTTCACGATCTTTCTCATTGAACAAGATCAATATGCAGGACAGGGTGGCATGCTTATGGAAGAAATTAAGAGACTATTGAGCATCGATGCAGGGATACGATATGCATAAATATATTATATGCTTGCGCTTAATCAACTACACTTTTCTGCCAATGACTGTAGCCACGCCATGTTATATGAAGTCCTATTATCAAGATACTCATTTGGCAGACTGCTCTAAATGCTCCAAATTCTTTGGTAAGGAGAGGGACAATTTTCAACGTGTTATTGTTAACGCAATATTCAATCTAAAGCTAATATACTTTTCGTTTGGATTAGTCCCACACACAGTCGGCCAATTCAACTGTGATTAATTTTATGGAGATGGAAAGGTCAGAGCGGTGACAAGTATTTCTTGTACCTAGGCTTGTACACAGTCTCAAAAATAGCCAACAGAACAATTTTACACAAATTTTTGACAGTCTACACAATCAAATTGATTTCTTTTAGATCGTCTCGACTTTTTAAGTCATTGGTGATGAGAATTGCCAACAGGGTGTATGCAAGCATTGTGCAAATCTGAATGTCCGTTTACTTTGTATGAGGTAAGCAGAGTGTGAACACAAAGAAAAGAAACAAAGTTAGCTAAGAAAAAAAAAGATGTACATATCAAAATCAGAATGATGCTGCTGCGCCTATTTTTTAATCAGTAACCGTAATATAAGTGCCAAATCCAAATTGATTTTAAAATAAATGTTATTTAAGGAACGCTAAAGATGTCTGATAAGAGCTGCCATTATAACATATTATTAGTCTATTTTGAAATTGCACTTTTGGAAACGAGCATGCAAGTTGGCGTCCGCCGTAAGTTGTGTCTGGTGTCATGTCTTGGATGAAATGTGATATCATATTTAAAACTGACAGATTCACATTTACAAGCGATCAAGTAGGTACATATGCTAACAATGTCAATGTCGCCGGCCAGTGCGGTAGCAGACCACTTAACAACTCAAACTGAATTTAAGTGCCACCCACCTTAAGCGAATCAATAATCGTTACCCGTTGCACATGAGCATTAGTCGCAAACAATCGATATATTGTGGCTTTAATACAAATGTCAAACGTATTTTTTCGAACATGAACAACTGTCAAATAAACATATATTTACAACATGAACTAAATTTCAAAGTGAACCACATTCTAATTCCCAATATCAAGTTCAATTCAGATGCTTCGGATAGCTTGTAAGTGGTCATCATCAATAAGTAATAGAACCACCCTCAGAAGAACATTTCTTATATATAACAAATAATGTCTTCATGTAGGTAAATTTGATCCGATACGCGAGAATCTGTCAATTTACTTTAATATGCAATCACACAATAGAACGAGTAAATGCCACCGTGGCAGAACTATATCAAATGTGCCAGAAATAACTTATTTGATGGCAATTCAAACACGCTTATTTTCGTTAGACAGTTGATAAATGTCAATCTAATTTTATTGACCATTTTAAATTGTGCTTCGCAGTATGAGGCTTTCGCTTTCAATTTTTAAATAAAAACCGTGTCATCGATAAAGACGCAGTTGAATCATTCGGCTTCAATTTTAAGAGGAATGAAGGGTGGTTACAAAACTTCCTTTGTTATTGCTTAAAAGGCTAATTTAATAGGTCTGTAACAACGTTACAGCGTAAAGCCCCGTCCTTGACCCAAAGTACGACGATATTGGCTTCAATTTTAACAGGAATGAAGGGTGGTTACAAAACTTCCTTTGTTATTGCTTAAAAGGCTAATTTAATAGGTCTGTAACAACGTTACAGCGTAAAGCCCCGTCCTTGACCCAAAGTACGACGATATATTTTTCTATATTTTACCGTTGTATTGTCAATCGGTCAATTTGTCTGTGCTTATCAAATTGTTTAGATGACCTTACTAATTTTTCATTTTCTAACGTTCCCTCAAATTGGCATGTGACGTGTTAGAAGTTTGATTGAAAACGAGTCATTATATGGATTACTTTTGGCATTGATTTTAATTTTACGAGTGAATTACGCTCACCCAAACCTACAAATATATCGTTATTTATAGCATTACAGTTTAATTTAGTATGCTGGAAATTAGAAGCAACAAACAACAAAAGAGTTCTTTTAGTTTCTGTCTTTATCAATTTAAACATCGCATAATCGTACACTTAACAAGCTAAACATTTTAAGGTCTGTATTGCATAAATTACGTTTCGCACACATAAAATCTTGACTTTTGATTATCTCAAGCTAATGTATAAATTTAAATCAACAAATCGGGTCAGCTTCATTCTCCAAATGTGCATTAACATCGGTTACAATTTCTGAAATCCCGGACCCAAAGTCAAGTATCTGTCGCTGCAACAAGAATATAATAAAAACTACAAAAAGGAAGTTAGAATTGAAATCTTATAAATTAGAAGCACAGCTAAAAAATATTAAATTATACATTAGCATACCCGATAGAATAACTCCTAGAGCTGACAGGAACAGAAACATTATGCAAATTGATGAGGTACTAGTGCTGCTAGTGCCCAGCCCCATTTCATGCATCACAGTTTCTCGAAAGAGGTACTAAAAATATCTAGTAAAACCTTTTAAGTCAAATTCCAAAACATTTACGGATATTAATTCTATATATAGTACAGTACGTAAGCTATTTTTTGTACTAAATTTTTTCACTTTCAAAAGTTACATCAACTAATTTACAATCATATTCAGGGTTTTCTGTTGCAAAATGTGTAAATCTAACTATTTGATACGGCTCTTAAAGCATGGGATCATCGCACACGCTGGTGGTGGGTGGGTGTAACAGATTTTCATGAATGTTTACACAGGTGTAAAATTGACAATAAATTACAGTGTATTCAGTCATCATGAATGCATAATTGTCATAAATTGTGAGGAACTTGATGCCTCCTACGGCAAATCAAACTACAGCCACAGCGGAGCAGCGTCAAGGTCTACTTGAGTACTGAAAGTAGTAGCCTCTAGAAGTTCACTCACAAACTCTTAGGCAAGATTATTTCGTTAGCAGAGATAGTACTACAAAAAACGTAAAGGTAGTGCTGGTTCAGTCTCCAGAAGAATTGAGAGCAAGTAAGTCTCAAGCTATACACTTAGGTATAGCAGATTTGCATCCAAAGAGTTATTTAAGAAATCCGTGTGCAATAGCAAATGAAGCAATACCTTTGTATATTTCTAGCCGACAAACTGATTCAAATCATCCTTAAATTAAAAAATAACGTTATTATACTTTATTAATTCATATCATATCACTGTATCCCATCAAACTACTTTTATTACGCATCTGTGTCCTTAATTATGAAATACTTGAAATACATGAACCATATTCCGCTATGTTGAATATTGCTTCCTGTCTGACTCCAAGTCAAGGCTGATTAAGTTGAAATTTGTTGCTGAATCCAAGGCTAAAGTCGTACTTGGTTTCATCGTCTTCTTTTCTTGTACATGACCGCAACAGCAATATCGATTCCGTATTTTGAATTATTGCCGACATCATCCGCAATACACGTGTAGCTTCTGCTTTTCCAAATGCATAAGTTACGAAATATATGTGAAAGTACAAATGAAATCAACCAAATTCGGAATTTTTAACACATGATTTAATATGCTTTCTATATTGCAACAACTGCATTTTGCTATCTTGCCTACGAAAGGCTGATTTTATAATAGCAAGGAACCACTTGTAGATTCTGACAACGTTAACAGGTTCAGACTTAAAACTTACTCGCAACCATTGTCATCATCACTTTACATTTACGTAATGTATGAATAGAATGCCTTGGGCACCCCATGTGTGCGTGCTGGAGATTCATTTTTATCATAACACAAAAGAAGACATCGACCATCTACATCAGCCATACGAGTTTTGATACTACTGATACTGTGTATGACTTGACTATGCCTCATATTATGTAAACTAAACTAATGTGTACATGTGGGTTTGTTTCTGTTCCATGAGTTTTAATAACAAACTCATGTGCACATATGTATCTTCTATAAAGATAGTTTTGGTCCAGAATTCAGACGATATAACAGTCCCATTCAAATTTGAATGAGTATCTGGATGGATAATAATTGGTTTCATATCATCTAAATTAACTGCGAAATGCTACTAGTAGTAGCTCAGGGACTTTGTATTTCCATTGAGTTAATCCTTCTACTCTGAAGAATTGCTATGTTAAGGATTTTCTGTGTAGAATTGCTAGAATTGCTATGTTAAGGATTTTCCGTGTTACATTTTAGTTTGTGATTTCTTTGATTTTTCAAATTCAACCCGTTCTTCAAAATGGCCTTTCTCCGCAACACCTTCAGAAAGTATCCTCTGGTTTCCAATTGTGTTATTTATGGGACACTCTATGTTACCGCAGAATTTTCTCAACAAACTGTACTCAAAAAAGTGCTTGTAAGTCATTCCTATCTAATTAAAAACCAAAATAGTACCAGTTCAGAAAAACATTACTTTAGTAATTCTTCATGTATTTATTATAACGATTGCTTTAGAGGGAACCAAAAACTCCAGAACCACCTTATGATACCGGGGTCCTGAAACGATATGCAATTGTTGGAACTGGTGCTATGTCCCCGGCGCTGTTTTACTGGTAAAAAAACTGTATTCCAACTTTGTTACTACAAAGCCAAGTTTTATAATAAAAAATAAAACAGGTATGACATTTAATACGAAAGGTACAAGTGGCTGGACGGAAAGTTTCCAGGAACTGCTACAAAAATAGTTGTACGAAAATGTATTATGGACCAATTCCTTTTTACACCGCACCTTCTAGCTATATTCTACATCAGCATGAGTCTTTTGGAAGGGAAGGATGATGTTTTTGCAGAGCTAAAGAAGAAATTTGTTCCCACATTCATTGTTAGTAAATATAAATTTTAATGTATCAAGTTTCTAAAATCATAGCTAAACTAGATTGCAATGCAAAGTAACACAAAAAATCTTATTTTAATTTAAATTTTAGGCAAACTCCTTCTTCTGGATGCCAATACAGGCACTCAATTTTCTCTACATTCCTGCAAGATTTCGGGTAGTTTATATTGGGTGCTGTACCTTGGTTTGGGTAAATATTTTGTGCTGGTTCAAACGTAAAGAATAAATGCTGGATTTTCCAACTTTTACAATAAATTGATTCCCGTTCTACCCCAACCCCAACGAAACTGGGACACATATAAAGCGCATAACCATGGGATTTTTATTACCACAAGACAATACAGCCTTACTTACTGCCGTGTAAATAAAATTTTAACTCTGCTCTGTGAACAAATATGCCAAATCCAAAATAAATGCATATAAAAAACTTAAAATCTCAATCTTTTAGTCTTAAATGTTTGTTTTGGTTAAATAATTTAACTCAATTAACCGCTCCTTAACATTATCCAAAGTTCCCTTTGGTCAGGGAATTGTTTCAATGTTCAAATGGTTCATTTCTCATTTACACACTCCACTCCACACTTTATATGGACCTTATCCCATACACTTTATGTGTACAGACCACTTTCCGACTGTTTCATCACCACCAACATCCATCCATCCGAATTTCGTTAGAAGATGAAGCCTAAGGAGGTAAAAGCAGAGCTCTGTTCCACTTGACTCCTCTGCATGAATACGGAATATGGATGGGAAAGCAAAATTAGGCAGAGAGGTCGTTGCCCCGCTACTTTAGTGTGTTGAGAAATATTAAACGTGATCTGATACACAGCGCACCGTTTGTATACTTATATGATACATATATATAAACATCCTTTTACATTACATCGCATAGCCCAAAACACTCTGATAGAATAAATATGATTCATTACGGAGAAAACTATACATTCTTGATTCAACAAACTCTGAAAAATACTAGGAAATACTATGTGCATACTTTCCAGAAGCTCTAATCTCTGGTATATTGATATTGATCGAGCTGAAAATGATTGATATGAACAATTTTCGAGGAGATAAAACATTATACATACTCTGGAGTCAGAATCTAAAAGAATCAGATAACATATATTAGCTGCGTGATACATTAAATGAGGTAACAATGAAAGAAATCCACCTCAAAGCATGTATTACAGATTGTATAACTTTCTTTCACGACTAGGTACACAGTTGATAAAGTGTTTCCGCAACGAAAATAAATCTGAAGCTACCACAACCTCTCCAAGAAGTAAAGTTCAGTAAACTCCACAAAAAGTGTTGTTTTGTGCACTTTATCCGTGTCTGCTGGTATGACGCATACCGTAGGTAAAGTGTGCTATACACCATGCATATATATGATATATCTTATTCCCCATTCTTACTTTCTCATTCTTATCAGGCAGTCGGAGTGCGCTTATAGTAAATAAGTGTTCTTTATATTATAAGTGAGCTTATATCTCAGCACGTGAACAAACCGGAGAAGCAGCAGCAAAAGTGTCTATATAACAAAAAGAGAAATTCTCGTGTTGGTACACAGCCAGTCGGGCTGAAGCAACATAGCTTATTTTCTTCTATATAGAAGCTTATAGAGAGACATGGAACAGAGTTCAATCACCTTTTAACCTACATCTTGTCCGTTTAACCTTGCACTCGTTGCTTTTTGAGTGAAGAACATTCGGCCAGTGACTTCTCCATGGATGGCGTATACATTTTATGCACATACTTAATAATATATATTAAGCATACTCTTCTGCTCATAAGCTGACTCATACACTTCTCCTCTGTATATGAATGAGGACATTGTTCTTGTTCGCCAGTTTCCATCATGTCTGCATTTCTACTCTCTGTTGAACTCAGAGGAACTTGTAAGTATTGCATATTCCATGCGCAATATCAACCATACATAAGTAATATGTTAACGGTTCATAATAAAGACTGAAAGAGTCATTGTATTATGTACCTTTTAAAGCAATATGGTTCACGAAAAGTGAAGTGAGCCACTTGAAGATTGAGCAAAGCTATTATGCTCCCGGTTTTTATTATGATTCATATCATTTCCTCTAAAACATCTATAAACCTTAGAATACTAGTGGAAAACATTTGCTTCGCTACCCTTTAATGCTCTTCTTTCACATGTTTGGGAAGAACTGTTAGACAATTACATAAATAAGTGTTGACACCCATTTTCAAATTTGATTTTGACAGCAGGTGATATCACCCATGTCGTTCTATCACTTTTCCGCGAGAAACCTTTTCATTACATACATAGCCTTAAACATACTTTTTAGTTTATTTTTACTTTAATAATAAGGATTTTATTTATTATAAACTATACTTTCAATTCGTCTCGGCATGAAATGTAAAAAGTTTAAAATTTATTTCATATGTTATAATAAATGTTTTTTATCTGTCATTCAAACAAATTAAGACAAACATTTGAATCAAGCCTAATCATGGACAAAAAATCAAGTGCAAACATAATTGAAACATCCGAGTTTAAAACAAATGCTTTCATTCCTTATTTAATTATACGAAATAAATATTTGAAAAACATTTTGTTGAAAGCATTTCAATTGCGCTTGATATTAAATGGTACAATAAATCATAGAATTTCAAGAAAGTAGCTAAATTGCTATTACTTATGTGTGTAAACAGCGTAAACTTGCAAGCACGCACTTGTACACGAACCTAATGACAGTTATAATTTAGATACAATTTACACGCTACAATACAATAGACGTACAATTTATAATGCGGATATGGCATGTTAAATCCAAGGGCAATGAAAACATTAACGAAATTTGTTTGTGCTCGAATCGGAATCAATTGGTTTATGAAAAGTTGTCTGTCTGTATTGCTACGAGTATCTACGACACATTACTGCGCGCCCTTTTCTTTTCAAGGTTATCAATTCATGCTTTGTCCAAAAATTTCCTTTTATGAAATACCTGACCTTGCTGCACGAGCTTTGAATACGAAAGAACGCATGAATTAATTAATCATAAGGATTAGAGTATTGGAAAGACTGGGAAACTAAAATTTGACTTCTAAACGACTGGCGAACAAACCCAAATCAATATAATATGTAGCATTATTTGCTGCCCCATTATAAAATTGTCAACTGTTTCATTGGAAATACGGGCACATGATTTTAGCTTCAAACCAGTTGCATAATATCCCCATTGAATCGTGCACTATTGACTCCAGTAAAACGCACACGATTAAGTAGGCATGTTACTTTCAAGGTTCTTTACTCTGAATTTATGGATTTGGTAAACATCAAATTTCATTTTCCAAGTTACAAGTTAGTTATGTAGGTCAAATTAACTATTAAGCGTATCATCATCATTAATTAATCATAAGGATTAGAGTATTGGAAAGACTGGGAAACTAAAATTTGACTTCTAAACGACTGGCGAACAAACCCAAATCAATATAATATGTAGCATTATTTGCAGCCCCATTATAAAATTGTCAACTGTTTCATTGGAAATACGGGCACATGATTTTAGCTTCAAACCAGTTGCATAATATCCCCAATGAATCGCGCACTATTGACTCCAGTAAAACGCACACGATTACGTAGGCATGTTACTTTCAAGGTTCTTTGCTCAGAACTTATGGATTTGGTAAACATCAAATTTCATTTTCCAAGTTACAAGTTAGTTATGTAGGTCAAATTAACTATTAAGCGTATCATCATCATCATTATTATCGCTTGCTTGCATTCATATAATATGCTTCCTCTTTCCCTGTTCCGTACCTTTCTGTGTGTATCTATCAAGGAGCAAATCATTTTTCTAGGTTGACCTTCATCACATCACAGCTCGACTTGATTTGATTCAGCTTTTCATTCTGCTTGGAGAAGCCTAATGATTATATATTATATATATAGTAAGTATTCTGCTCGGAGTAAACAAAAACGTTCCATAATATTATACATTCCCACTCCTACTTGATTTTCTAGTGAAAAAACATAACGTCCTCGAAGAAGAAGATTGTGTTTTGATGTTGTTGACATGCTGGGAGTTTTTACCTAATTAAGTACGACAGCTTGATATGTATTCGATTGCAATAATATCTTAATGAGATCCCAATTCAAAAGCACTCAATATACATGTGGAATTCAAGTACCAATTACAAACATTTTTCATCATCAACAGCAGCAAAAAAATTAGTCCCCCTATTTTATGCATATTTTTATTACTGATGTATACATTATATTATATCACTAGCGCAAAATATAAGGAAAATTTCGATGAAAGTAGTCAACCCCGAGTGTTCGCGAGAAAAAGCTTATATGTGATGCTTGACAGTTCAACCCTAATCTTTTGGAGTGTTCAAGGTAA
>JAANSM010002877.1:0-14036 GCA_036850725.1 Orchesella villosa | reverse complement strand
AAGTCGAAAGTAGACAAGCAACAAGCAAGGATTTTTGAGCACCATTCATTTTCATTACTAAAAGGGTTATTAGTTTGGCCATCATGAATGAACAGTGAATAATATTTATGGGAGATGTGATCCCAAGTGTGCTGCTGATCATGAAATGAATGGATGCAGTTAGTAAGCGTATTTACATAATTTTAGCAGTGAGATTGAGCTTTAGACGAGTGTGGACTGTGGAGTGGAGTTGTTGTTCACTTTTACTCATATATTATTATATCTAGGCATTAATAGTGAGGCAGAGACAGCTCAGCTCGGTGTTGTAATTGTAAAAATGTGTATGATTTGATACATATACAATATATGCAACACATTAGACGCTAAAATGTCAGCTATAGCTACTACTACTCCAACAGCAACAGCGTCAGGAAGGTTTATATGCCTTACTTGAGTTTGAGTCGTTGAGATCACTAAGGCGGTCCAGTTGTCCATCCAGTTATGTTAGTTTAGCAGTCAGTCAAAGTCACTGCACTCGCTCGCTTGCTCGCCTCTTCCGTCTTCTCTCTAATAATTTGGTACGCTTCTTTTTCACTTCTCTTTATATAGTAGTGCTACACTATGCGATCATGATATTCATGATGTTGATGATGATGGTGGTGGTGATGATGTGCATCGCGTCTCACATCTCTCACATCACATAAATGTTACCGAATATATAATCTGTTCTCCAGAGACACTTTTTTGTGGATGGAAATGGAACGGGCGAATAGCCGAGTAGCTTTGGTTTGGTTTTGTGGTCTTGGCTTTTGCCTCCACTTGCTTGACTTGGTTTGGTCTAAAAAAAAAGTACGGAAGTGTGTAGATGACTGCTATAAAGTTGGACATAAGAAGTGTCATGTAAAAATGCTCGGACTAGGGTTTATATATGCCTCGTGTCGTCAAATCTAAATGCACTTTAAAACAAAATCCTTTGATTTTTGTAGCATGAATGTTTACGACTTTGTTGGGGTGCCGTGTGCTATACGTATATTTTAACTGTATACGAAAGGCTATCATAAACAACGTGAAGCTTTCTTCATTTTTGGCTTGATTTGATATAACTTCACTTCCTTGCAGTCAACAGCAGAACCAAATCACTAACTTTTTTGCTATTTCATCTGCACTGCATTAGCATCTCACTCAGGTTTTGAGGTTTACAAAATCGATCACAAAATAATGCAACTCCCACTAGTCCCATTTCACTTTTTTACTAACTTACTGTTGTACGGATTATAGAATCCATAATCTGATGAAAAACTCTTATAGCCTTGAAACTTTTTTATAGATACAGTTGGGGTTTGATATAAATATGAAGAACAATATATGATATTGACGAACTATCCAAAGTTAGACTAAATAAAAGTTCATTTACGAGTACTTGGTGAAGATTGGTGATGCATAAAGTATCCGCTGTAAGGTACTTTCACTCTGCACAGAAAGATGATGATATAGCGATAAGTGTAATTGATAAAAAGACAATAAGATGTATAACTTTGCTAGAAATCATTTTTGATCAGGTTTACTACTAAAGACAATACTTTTAGGCACTCACTCTCAATAATTGTGAGCGCTGGATCAAACTTGGAAGAATACTAAAGATGGCTACTAGATTTTAGCGAGGTCTTGCGTCTTTGTGGTACACACAGAAGTCCGTACTTTTATTGTGATCGTCTTCATTCTTGATGAGGGTTTTGCGTATTGAAATAGAGACATGAAGATGAGTCATGAAGAAGATGAGAAAAAGTAATTGTACATTGTAGTGCAGGTTGCACTATGCTCCCGTACCCTGTTGGCCTGTGTATACCCATAGTCCACAAGTCATTCACGCATATCTAACATCTTACGTTTTGTTCTTCGATTGAATCACAAACGATAAGAGTTTTAGAGGAGGGCATAGTATACGACTGATATGACACCTCCTACAAATCGGTGTGTGTAATTGTAATATGTGACAGATTTGAAGAAGACCAAGACAGGTCTCAGGCTCATGCCGTCTCATGCATATGCCTAAATTCCAGCAATCAAAGTACAATCTTACCGTTATGCATAATGAGTACATAACTAGGTCCAGAAGAAGAGCTCTATACAAACATTGTAATATTATGTATGTTTTTGGTGTGTGCAAATTTGCTGCTCTGCCATACTATATATCTGCATACACTATTGTACACCAATCGCCTATGCACACGTGCAACCTTTTAAAATATCAACTTCAATAATTCACTCCTTAGCTAAATGAAACTATACATGTCTCTGTCTCCTAAATATAGTAGAAAATTTTGATGTAGGAGAAGGAGAAACGAGACTCTTTTACGGGAACCTGTATCCTTCTTCTTGTTTGTTTGTTGTAAAGGTTTATCATTATCATGCATCAATAAGTAATATGGAGTAGTAGCCAGTAAGTCACTGTAACTCATTTACTACATTACTCTGATTTTTGACAGCATGCTTTTTTACATTTCCTAGTGCATCCAATCTTCCGACTTTTTTGTACGTACGTACATATAAAAATACATATAAATTTAGTATTCAATATTGTTACTCATTAGTAGAAAAATTTGATGTAGGAGAAGGAGAAACGAGGCTCTTTTACGGGAACCTGTATCCCTCTTCTTGTTTGTTTGTTGTAAAGGTTTATCATTATCATGCATGAATAAGTAATATGGAGCAGTAGCCAGTAAGTCACTGTAACTCATTTACCACCTCATTTACTACATTACTCTGACTTCTGGCAGCATGCTTTTTTACATTTCCTAGTGCATCCAATCTTCCGACTTTTTTGTACGTACGTACATATAAAAATACATATAAATTTAGTATTCAATATTGTTACTCACAAAATAAGACCTGCTCATGATCATGGCATGGACAGATCAGAACAAAGGAAATCTCTGGAGTTAGCGGTACGAAATGATATCATGAACATGTGACAAATTGTGTATGTGTATGCAAAACTGAAAAGAACAGTGCAGGAGTGTCACAAAAAATGAACAATGATTAGTTTTAGTTTTAGTTTTAGAAGATAAAAGTAGTTTAACAATGACATTTGACAGCATAAAGATAATACAGACACCAATTCTATTCTGACGATGAGTGAGTTGTAGTTCGAAGTGGGCAAAAGATTATGCAATCACATTAAAATAAAAAAATGACAAAAATGAAAACTGGAATGGGGCTTGAAAAGCCTCTGGACGTTCATTATGATAGTGATAATGGACATGGACAAACTTTCATCATACATTTTATTGAGGTGAAAGCAGTTCATAAAAATGAAAGCAAAAAATGGCAAGGTTCATTGACGATAACCGTAATTAATACAGTGACGTGTGTGAACGTGTTCAGCAGTTATGTATTATGTACTTTCAGGAATTTATCATAGGGTGTCAGAGATGGAAAAGTATAAATTGACAAGAGAATTCAGGGAAAGTAACAAACTTTGGTGAACTAGTCTTGACAATTACAGACTTAGACATTATACACGTAAATGCACAAATACGGACACGCATACGTATTTTCATTGTACCAATTCGAATTGTACAATTGCTAATTAGTAAACAGTAAAGGATAAAAACAACGTGGTTGTGCTGTAGTGCCAGTGAAAGTTGTGGCTATCGACCAAGACTTGCGAAAAACTACTTTGTGTAGACTTAGAATGAGAAAAAGTGATTTGATAATCTTATAGTTGTAAATGCTCATATGGAGAGATAGAATGATTGAAAGACATGAAGATAGTGTTTCGAAAATAAGATGAAATAAAATATTGAATTATATTTGTCTTACAGGGCGAAGTTGATGAGTCACTGGAGAGGGACGAATCGGATGAAGAGGAGGACGACGACGAAGACGGCCTAGAGCCTTCCGGTTTCCGAATTCCCCCTGATCCCGACTCCGCCTCCATCCAAGGGATCCCACCGGACGCTCAAGCAAGACTCGAGGCGTTCTTCGAAGCAGCCGGCTTTACCGATGGGAAGTTGATGTCAGATCCTGAAAACCTGCGCAAGCTTACCTTAACCGTGTCATCAGCCCTTGGGGAAGCCTCAGCAGCCATAAATCGCATGCGAGATTCCCAAAGGAAGTCTATGGAAGAAGGTCGGAATGACTCTATGGAAGAAGGCGATAGTCTCCTAGCTCTAGCTTGTTCCTCCGGTTATTTTGAATTAGCAAGGGTTTTACTCGCCATGGGTGCGAATGTGGATGATCGTGGAAGCAAGGGTGACCTCACTCCTCTCATGGAATCTGCGTCCCAAGGTCACCTAGAACTTGTTAAACTCCTCCTCACGCACGGTACTGATGTGAATGCTCAGTCCGCATGTGGTAACAGTCCATTGATGTACGCTTGCGCTGCGGGACATGAAGATATTGTACGAGAGTTGTTGAAGTGCCGGTGCAAGGGTCGAAGACAACAACGAAAATGGACATACCCCTCTCATGGAAGCTGCTTCGGCTGGACATGTGGGAGTAGCAAAGGTATGCAATAATATTATTATAATTTTAAAATGTATAACCAATGTATACACATTTTTTTCATTAGTTCTTCATACTAAAATGTTTTCTCTACTTTCTATTCTTGCGCAGATCCTTTTGGAACATGGTGCAGGAATCAATACCCACTCGAATGAGTTTAAGGAATCAGCCCTAACCGTAGCTTGCTACAAAGGTCACCTGGAAATGGTACGGTTCCTCTTGGAAGCCGGTGCTGACCAGGTGGTACACATATACACAAAATAATAAACACACAAACTTCATTTTACATACCATTTTCCCAAAGATTTAAAAATGAATATGGAACTAATGGATTTCCCTTTTGTGTGCTTGTTCCCAGCAACATAAAACTGATGAAATGCATACTGCTCTCATGGAAGCGTCTATGGATGGTCATGTGGAGGTCGCGAGGCTTCTACTGGATTCCGGCGCTCAGGTAAACTTATTAACGCTATGTGGAACATGTAGAGCACAAACAAGCTATGATTTACAATTTAAAAGTAGACGAATTTACGGCTAATTCATGAAACAAATATACGCAGGTCAACATGCCAGCGGATAGCTTTGAGTCACCTCTAACGCTTGCAGCTTGTGGGGGACATGTGGAGTTGGCGGAGTTGTTAATTGAACGTGGTGCAAACATCGAAGAGGTGAGTCGTAATAAAATGATTGGCTGCAATGCTCTTTTCTGATTCTGATGAAATAGGTTATCGGGTCTTTAAACTTAAGTATGAAGGTGAATTACATGTACACTTCATATTTCATGAGTGTAACGTAATGGCGTGGATAATTATATTCTTCTGGGATTTATACTATGTTCCAATCAATACTATAACAGACATCTATAACTACTACATATATTATACGTACATAGACTCTCTGCTATAACAATGGGTCCCTGTAATTGGTTGACGAAATACATAATGTATGTGAAGTATGAGAGAGGGCAAAATACTTGTAATGTATTCTTAGAATTGCTAATTAGGTATTAGAGTTTAGAGTTATTTTTATATAAGGTTTTTATATCATAATTTATTGTGATATGTTATTACTATGTGCTTGTGTTATAATGTAGTTAGAGTTGTAAGTGTGATAAGTGATAATTATAGGATGAAGTTCATATAGGTTTTAAATATCATTAGGATTAGCACATATATTATTCAGAATAGCCATAGCCTTATTTCAAAACCCATATTGAAGTCAAGTTGAAATCTATCAGTGGCAGATTAATAAGGTGATATTTGTGAAAATTATACACCCAAGTGGCATATGAAATCTTAAAGGGTTGCGATACTGTCATCTACCTGGAGAAAAAGTATAGCAGCATATCACCTGGACCAATTGGAGGAAGTAAGAGCACCCTATTTATTTAAAGAACAATAATTTTATTCAAATCGAAAGGACAACATGGCTGTAGGTATTTTCGTTTTGGTTTGAGTTCCTGATAAATATCTCTATATATCCATCTTATATCTATTATGCCGTATTATAAGCATACGGAGAAAGTTAAACCTTACGAAAGGAAAACGCGGAAGAAAATTCATTCTATACTGTGCAACTCGTTGCAAATGCGTTTATATATATATATTGCTAATATCGTCCGTTTCGAAATATTTACATAGTTATGGATGTACGACATAATTAGATAGTAGATGATTACGATTGATCATACACATACACAGGTGCAAACTTAAATGTAGAAATGGAATTCTATGTGTCTCTCTTATCGCCTCTAAGTCCAAATAGAGTTTAGAATTTATTGAAAAATTGGATTCTGTACCTTATGGAAAATATGCTTATGCAATGAGATGAGTGACAAGTGAGTTTAGTGAGAGCGTTGAAGTAGATTTCATGGTGCTGATGACATAATTGAGTTATATATCTTGTACTTTGTACATAGGAATCATAGGATATACTTACTTTTGCATATAGTGCAAAATAGCATGCTCTTGCTGTCTTGCTTCTTCGGCTGGGCTTTTCGTTTTACATTTTAGGAGCTTGTGTTCATCATGATCAGGAAAAGACTCCCTAAAAAGTCTATTAGTCAGTCAAAAGTACATTCATTTCATGGTCCAAATTACATGCAGAATCTTGTATGTAGAAATGTATACCGATTTATGCTAGAAAGAGAAGCTTATGGATGATGGAAATACGGAAGGTAGTGTACTAAGCCATGCACGTTGAACTTATACGTAGGCAGGCAAGACATGATAATCGGCGCATATCTTTCTGTCCGAATATTTGTCATGTTGATTTAGTTTAGAAAAACCGAGACCGTTCAATATTTCACTTAAAAATTGTCAAAATTTGTATATATCGTTGCTTTTCAGTTCACTTTTAATGATTTCTGAAGATTTGAATGTTGTCTTTTTGAGGTAGTCAATGTCAGTGGTCCTCTTCGATTCAATCCAGGTCAATCAATGGGAAGTGGATAACCGTGCATTGGGCATTGGGTCGGATAGGATCTTTCTTGTTAATATTTTAGGAAGAGAAACGTTTTTAGAAAAGTGCAATAAATCCTTATTTCGAAGGAGATTAGAAATAATTTTCTTGTTGAATGTGAATTTTATCACATTGTATTGTGCATTTTTGTTGTGTTTCGTAAACGTTTATTTTTTTGAAGGTTAAAATAATAATAATACTGAATAGATTGACAGGCTTATCAGGTGTTAGGGTTCGAAATAAGTGATAAGGTGTGGTAGATCTTGTGAGATTCGTACATACAACATACATTTAGTTGCTAGTTAATGGTTAAAGTTGAAAGTACTTATTGTTGATTGTGACAATCAGTTATCTCTTTAACAATTCACAATTACTTAAAGACTAGATTTTAGATTAATTACTCGTCATTCGTGTTCCCTAGATGTAAAATCCTTTTCATTATAAATGGAAGGATGATACAATGTGATGATTGTACTGAACCAAGTTTAAAGTCAAAAGTTTGCTATCTATATTCAATATTGTGAAAGTTGAAAGTCAATCTTTGATCTTGAACTTGTTGACTTAGCCAAACTAGTTACAGAACTGTCACCTGTCACTGTTATTACTATTTATAATATTGGTTATTGTTAATTTGCTGACTAAAGTAAAGAGAAGGAATCACGGAGTTTACTCCTCCCAAAAGTAACTGTTATCATGTGCCCGATGGCTTCGAAACCGAAAGGTGGTGGAACTCGTCGGCGCTCTCGAACAAAACCAACATTTATGAGAACTAAGCGCTCCTCCTCCTCCGCGTCCTCCTCAAACTCTCCAGTGGCATTGACAACAACGGTAGAATCTGCAACAGCGTCTTCGGGTGGCATTACTGTTACTGCCACGGTGGCTACTACAACAGCACAAACGGCTCAACAGCTCTTGATGGATCCAGGGAATGCCTGCTCCTGCGTCCATTCACTGTTCCGATTGCTGTGGAACTCATCCTGCTTCTCGAGCTCAGAGGAAAGCTGCTGCTCGCATGTCAGTCGCTCACGCATGCCACAAGAAGCGTTCTATACCCGCAGCAAATTTGCAGTCAACAGCGCACATGACGTCACGTCTTCCTTCTGTTCCCAATGCAATCCCTAAGGCTAAAAAGGATGATGTGCCGCCGCCACGTCGACATTCTGAAGATGACAATGATGAAGAAGATGATGCTAAACCTTTAATGGCCAAAAAAACTCCTCCTGCTGCTTCGTCCAAGCCAACACCTATGTACAAGAAATCTAAACCCCGTCGTAGCATGACGATCGGACCCCGTCCTTTATGCTGTGTTCGCTGCATTTCCTGTTTAAAGCAGGGAGAGCGCTCGTACGCTGAAAGTGAGGATGACCATCGCTTTCATTTGAGTGAAGAAAGAAAAGTTATTTATGACAGCATTTCTGCATGTTGTTCCTTCGGAATCGCAGTGGAAAATTCTGAAGATTCGAACGATGAGGATTATCAAAATGAACAGGATGAGGTGGATGTTAGTTCCAGCGAGGATAGTATTAGTAATGATACATCGAGCTACGATAACTCCTCCGATGAAGATGAAGACAGTTACGATCGTATTGTTTCTGCTGTATCAGATGCAAGAGCAAATGCATCGTATTTTACTGAAGTCGAGGATATCACTGAAGATACGAAAAGAATGCAAATTCTTTATCGTACTCTTGCTGAAGAAACTGAGGAAATGCAAGAAGAGGGCGATTCGGAGTCATGCAGTAACATAGCTAAAAAGAAGCAAGAAGTTAAGGATTTCTTAGCCACCTTGAGTGAGAATGACAAAGCGCGATTAAAATATTTGTTAAGTAAAGAGCGTACCAAGCTTTCCAATCGGAATGCCGGTACTAACACCCCTTCGTCAAGTGATGAGGATGAAGATGATCATCAGAAACTAGATGGAGTGATTGAAGAAGAGAATTATTCAGACTCAGAAGATGACTGTGATGAAGATCAAGAAGAGGATGAAGGTGATGAAGATAAGGAGAATGATTGTACAGGTGAAGACGACAAAACTGACCCTGGGCAACGCGTGGAGATGAAAGTATTAGAGTTGACAAACGCCCTTTGCCAAGTCGTTTTACAGAAGAGAAAGGAATGGAAGGATGACCAAGACCAAATTACAAATTACGATCTGCAGCCACCCTCAGGATGTCCCTGTAGTGTAGTCTCTATTGGAACTTGTTTTTGGGAACTATTTAATAGTACCTCATCAATGACTCAGAACTTTCATACCTTCGAAAATTTCTTGAAAGGAGCCCTGGTGCCGGTTTTAAGCCAAGCTGTGGGTGAAATTGAGGGAAATAAAGGGTTTAAGCTACGATTTGACAAAGCGTTTATGATCTGCTTAAAGCAGCCCCTTCCGGAGGATCAAGTGCGTTTGTTAAACAAATCTGATGTCATCTTGTTGCTGAATCTTCTTTACATTAATGTTGACAATAAAGAAGAAGGTTTTGAAGAGGGAGATTATTTTCCGGACTATTGCAGCGTTGACATGTGGTGCTCATCGTGTCAAGCAAAGGTTTGACGCTTAGGAAAAAAAGTTTTAAAGCAAATCTGAAAGGAATATTGATACTTATAAATTAAGATGTTTGATTACTGTGAATTAATTGATTTTGGGTTTTGGAATCAACACGATTATTAACTGTTTGCGAATTTCTTATTTTTGTAGGTGAATGATGAAGGCTACACCCCCCTCATGGAAGCTGCTCGAGAAGGGCACCTGGGCGTTGTCAAGTGTCTCTTGAAGCATGGCGTGAAGATCAATGCGCAAACTGAGGAGACTCATGAAACAGCACTGACGTTAGCCGCTTGTGGTGGTTTCCTGGACGTTGTTGACACGTTGTGTAATGCGGGAGCGGATATTGAGCTGGGTGCTTCCACCCCACTCATGGAAGCATCTCAGGAAGGTCATTACCAAGTTGTCAAGTATTTGCTGGACCGTGGAGCAGACATCACCCGCCAAACGCAGACCGGTGACACGGCACTCTCTTACGCCTGCGAGAATGGTCATGTGGACGTAGTAGAACTCCTCATTCAAAAAGGAGCGGATCCTGAACATCTCTCCGAAGGTGGACGCACCCCGCTAATGAAAGCTTGTCGAGGTGGCCACCTGGACGTGATCAAGTATTTGCTTGCGAAGGGTGCTGATGTGAATCGCCAAACTGCTAGCAATGACCATACTCCTCTCTCCCGGGCTTGTGCTGGAGGGCACATTTCTGCTGTTGAAGTCCTGCTGGCCGCCGGTGCAAATCCATTTCATAAACTGAAGGATGGGGCAACGATGATTATTGAAGCTGCACGGGGTGGGCATACCAATGTCATGAGAGCTCTGCTTGACTATCCACCTAGAGAGAAACAAAGTCAGTCTGCCGGTGCTGCCGCCACCAAGCAGTCACAGCTGGGAAAGGCAGCTACCGCTTCCGCCGCCGCGCAAAAATCTCAAGGGATAGATGCCAGTAAGGGAGGTGGGGCGCAGTCAGCCCAGAATAAATCCGTGTTGCGCAAAAGCCGCTCAACCTCAACGTTAGATTCCTCCGCTGCTGCGGCTGCGCAGCAAGTTGGAAAGGTGAGCACTCGGGTATATAACTCCACTTATTTGACCATTTATTTAATTGTACGGATATTATTCGCAAGTTCTTATAAATAAAAATGTGTATGTTCTCACCTTTATAGAAGCAATCAAGTGACGCAAGTCAGGCTGACAGCACACCGGTGGTAAAAGTGAAGCAGCAGCAGCAACTACAACAATCATCTGGAAATCAAGGGGCTGGAGGTGGTGGAGAAGCTCAAAACTTGAAGAATTTCAACTTGCCATTGGGCGATGGGAAAGTGTCGGTATCTGCAATCTTGCCGAACAAAAGTGAAGGAGTCACCTCATCTGCAACTGGTAGTGTACCACCGCGAAAAACGGCTTCCACCTCGTCAGTAATCCCAGTAGGAGAAGTTTGCAACACGTGTACTGCCAAAAATGAGCAGGGTCACGCTCATGTGCATCAGCATCCACCGCACACGCATCAGCATGTGAAACGACCTGCTACAGGAGCTGCGGAAACAACTGGTGGTGGCGGAATCATCACGCCAACGTCTGCTTTAACATCCCCAATCGCTGGTTCCTCATCTTCTGGTGGTGCTGCTTCATCTGCCGGAGGTGGTGTTTTGGTGTCACCTGTCTCACCAACAGCTGGCACCTGCGCGCCCCCGACAACAGGTCCTCCGCTTGTTCCATCACAAGTCACCGCAGCTACTGCCATTAGTGAACGACCAAAGGCAAAGGCTAACAAGCCAAGTGCGAGGAAGCACGTCCAGCTCCAACAGCAGTTACAGCAACAACTTCAACAGCAACAGCAGTTATTACAACAACAACAGCAAACAAGTATGACAGTTAATGAGAAAACTATTCAATTACAGCTTCAAGGGAACACCACTAACCAACAACATTTATCATCATCATCATCTTCAAATTCTGCAGCGGTAGTTTTACCTGGAGCAGGAGCCACTGTTTCAAATAATCCAGCAAATACAAGTTGTGCAGGAATGCTAATGTCACCTGCAGAATCTCTCAGGTCACAAGCTGCAGCTGCCAACGCAGCTGTGCTAAGCCATGCTGGATTGAAAATTGGAACTGTTTCTGATTCCAGCCAAAAACATTCTCCAACTTTTCTCCAGATGCAGGTACAACATCAGGTATAAAATAACAATTGAAAAAGTTAACCGTGTATATTACTAAACTGGAACTATCTTTGTTTTAATTTCAGTCTTCTTTTCAACAGATAATGACTCATCAGTCACAATTCATCTATCAAGGGGACAAGAAAGGATTCGTGGAGGCGGGTACCTATGAGCCTCAACTCAACTTGATTGAAGGCACCCCAGCAGAAATGCTGGATTTTACGCAGGTTCTCGCTGGAGCGTATAATACCGGTATCCCTGGTCAAATCACTTTGGGATCAGCATCAGGTCCTCCAGGCTCTGGTTCACCCAGTCTTGGATTGGCTTCAACCCAGCCTGGAACCGCTACGACGACGACAACCACGACAGTAGTTGTCACTCATGGAAATGGAGAAACAGAGACTATCATTGATGGCGAGAACTTGCCGCCAGGAACAAATGAAATGATCATGAGTGCTGCAGCAGCTGCCTTTCCAATTGACTGTTTTCCTATTCCTGGCGGAACACTGTCGCTCCAAAACACTACGGGTACATTCACCAGGAAGCGTGTCGGCTTCTGTTGGTGGAGCGCAAGTCCAAGTCCCGTATCACCATCATCATCATCATCACCAGCTAACATCACCAACGGGCTTAAGTGTAGGCGTCGGTGTACCTGCAGACCTCGCAGCGACAGGAATCACGCCATTAACTACAACAATATTACAGACAACTTCAATAACCAATACCGCTGGTTCTGGCTTCCAACCTCAAATACTTCTCCCGCATCCACCGCCACTACCGCAAGCTATTGCTGCGGCAGCTGCCGCTGCGGGATTGATTCAAAGTCCTCCTGGTGTTCAGCCACCGGAAGGAGCCCTGAATATGAGGCAACTCCAGCAACAACATCACCAGTCACCTCAACCGGCTCAGCCTGTTAAAGGGACAGTGACGCCAGGACAGAAAGGAGTGGTAACCAAAGACAAATGTATCCAGCAACAGCATCATCAGCAAACTAGTTCAAAACCCAGTAGTCAGGCGACGCAACAAGTGTCGTCCTCATCATCCTCTTCAAGTGTTGGACAAGTTCAGGCACAACATGGGCAGCAACCAGTTCCAAAAAAGCAAGTGGCCAAAAGAACAAGACCATTTTGTCAGCAGCAGCAACAACAGCAAGTACAAGGTGCTGGAGCTGCCAAGGGAAAGGGTAAATGTAAGTATCCCACCAAACAAAACAAATTAATACATTTAGTATTAGTATAAATAATATTAAATAAAATAAACCATTTGCTGTATTACAGGCGCAGGTCATAGTCATTCTGTGGCGTCCACTCAGACACCTCCAACGGACAAGTCAAACGCGCGAGCTCTAGACGTCGACTCAGCGACTGAGAGTAATGGGGAAACTTCCCTGAGTATTGCTGCAGCTTCCGGCCACTACGAAGTCGTTGAATTCCTCATAGCACGCAAAGCTCATATTGAGCATAGGGACAAGAAGGGCTACACCCCGTTGATTCTAGCTGCTGACGGTGGTCATGAAAAGGTCGTTGATCTTCTACTAAACAATGGTGCAGACCTTGAAGCCCAATCCGAGAGGACAAAAGACACAGCCCTGTCTTTGGCATGTACCAAAGGACGCTATGAAGTTGTGGAGCTATTACTCAAGCGTAACGCTAATAAGGAACATCGTAATGTTTCTGACTACACCCCACTCTCCTTAGCAGCTTCAGGAGGTTATGTAAACATCATCAAGCTATTGCTCCAACATGGAGCTGAAATTAACTCGAGGACTGGCTCAAAACTCGGCATATCTCCGCTCATGCTCGCAGCCATGAATGGAAACACGGCGGCTGTAAAATTGTTGCTGGATATGGGATCCGATATTAATGCCCAGATTGAGACTAATAAAAATACTGCACTCACCCTCGCCTGCTTTCAGGGAAGGCATGAGGTGGTGCAGCTCTTGCTGGAAAGGAAAGCCAATCTGGAACACCGAGCTAAGACTGGACTTACCCCACTCATGGAAGCAGCAAATGGTGGCTATGTCGAGGTAGGAAAAATTCTGATTGAGAAGGGAGCGGAAGTCAATGCTGCTCCTGTTCCAGCTACCAGAGACACAGCTCTAACCATTGCTGCCGATAAGGGACATTATCGTTTTGTCGAACTTCTCCTAAATAAGTAAGTAAAGTTTCTATGGGCATAATGCCCGTAAATAAAATAGATGTTTCAAATTGTTATTGTAATAAAATGAAGTTTTTCAGCAGTAGGGATCGTTCTTTCTTAACACTTTGTACAATAGTTTAGATTGATTTTAAAGATGAACGAATCTGGCAAGTGTTAATGTAAAACTATTGTATAATCAGATAATTAAGATTAAGGCACATTGCAGTTTTGTTTCTTCGTATTTGTATTCTACGCATTTCTTT
>JAANSM010002876.1:0-14036 GCA_036850725.1 Orchesella villosa | reverse complement strand
ACCAAAAAGCATTCCGCATTTTAAATTAGCTAATCGTAAGTCTACTTAACTAAGCTACGCAAGTCATACTATTTGAGGGGTCCAAGTCCAAACCATATAAACTAAAAACAACATAAAAATGGCAACCGATACTGCATACGATATTCCCTTATACATTACACGTACTTATATATAGTACACAAAATTTTTGCAACGTAATCTTGCAAAATTCTTCTAGTTTACTAGTACCTACATCATTTACTCCCTCCCCTTTGACTAAATTCTAGATGGATAATAATGCTAGTGCTAACAATACGAAAATGAAAGTTTTTTTTTTGCCAATTGTTGCGTGAAATATTTATAACAATGGAATGAGAAGCCACAAAAGAGCTACTTATTTTTGCACATCCACATTATTAACTGTGTAACAAATGTCTAGATCAATATGAACCAACACTTATTTTTTTTAGATCATAAACATAATATTTGCAATTTTTATGGCTTTTTAACTTCAAATCTTGAAATCGCTAACTTTAAAAAATTATGGGGTTTGGGGTTTTAATTATTTCCACGTACCTTTTTATCGCATTTTTATGCAAAAACCGCATGAATTTGCAAAATTTAATTTTTAAATAAAACTATCAAAAGTGGCAAAACAGGCAAAAGCTATAAAAACAATAGTATCCTTTCTACAGCAATCATTTCAATTATCCACATAAATCGAGCGTTGACCGTTTGACCGAACCTAAAAAATACTAACAAACAATAACATTTTACCAATTATCCAAGCAAAGGTCAAGTATTGGTTTGTCTATCTTAAACAGTATTCCTCAAATTACTAGGATTACGCGTGCACCCTTAAGTCAAATTACATGGTAAAAATGGCCAATGGCCTTCAATAATGTGCGTGACTCTGGAAAAACGCTAGTCATAGCATGTAATTTTGTTTTTCTGAAAAAAATTTCACTTCATAAGAATATGGACAGGATTAGATTGGTCTTAACAATTAAGGGTTTTGGTATTACTTTCTATGCTACGCTAATTATTATCGATGCTTAAAAAGTAGTAATAACTTAATTTAATTTTAAATTTCTATAAACCTGATCAAATGATGACGGAGAGCGAATTACAAATGACAAAGTCCATTCATTGCATCATTCAAAGAGTCTACAGTGGGTGTTAAAAGTTCTAACTGTTATACAGAAAGAAATATTAATTTAGGTACGTGTACATCCAAATCCGTTATGTTTACCGACCTTGTCCATTTGTTAGTTCACAGATGGTAATGAAAACATAAATCATCTAACAAACAAAACACCCTACCTTACCTTACTATAAATTGCAAACACTACTATATAAAATGCACTCACGTTACCTCCTTCAAATTTACTATTGACTATTACTTCTAGCAGGGTTTTTCTATTGTATGCATACCTAAATGACAAATGACAACATCATGCAATAATTTATGCAGGCCATCATCATAAGCCACGCCGGCAGCTAATTTTTAAAAACGCTTTTCAAAAACGATTTGTCTGTAAAGTGCCAATTTTAGATGTTGCAGCATATATAAACTTTGAAACGAGTCATAATCATAATTTTCGCAAGGTGCTTTTGGACACCTAAACACATCTCTGCACATCAACAGCAGACGCATACATTGTCATTAATTGTGACAGTTATGATCATACTGGTATATGGTACAGTTAGAGAAGAGAACTCGCCTCTTGGTGCATTGATGTAACCACACCACGCTGCTATTAGGATTACAGCAATTTTAATCAATCATCCACTAACAATGATTACCTACCAACCATATACCCTAAACAAAAATGTGCGTTTTATTTACGCGTGCACCCATTTTCATCCATCAAAGGAGAATGTGCATGCTGTGCGATATGCAAATGATAGCAACTTGACATTTATTTGTCAAGCCAGACTGTAACAGTTAACAGCAATATATTACCTATATAGTTAGCTGCACCATTCCTTCAAGATGTTTCGTACCTAATTTAAACGAAGATAGTGCGTGCATAACAATTATTGTTAAACGTATTGCACACTCACGCACCACGCACACTTTAATTACAAATTTATCACTTAATGCTGATATACTACGAGAATATAACGCAACAATCGCAAACGACTTGATCGACTCATCTTCGTCACTCTTTTTTTACAGATCAGAGCCCTTCAATTATACTTAGTTTTTTATTGTTTCGACATCACTTCAAAAATGAATTGGGGTGGCTACAGCTTCAGATACAGCTCAAAAAACCTTAATTTGATTAGAGAATATCTTTTTTACGTGCACAGAAGCAGCATGTGATGACCCACACCCATTTACTAACCTAGCGTATTTATGTAAGGTGTATGCTGTACAATATGGTACATAGTATAAGTACAGCATAATAATATGAGATAGTAAACGATCACATGCACCAAACCACCTCATCATTTTCATTAAAATAATTGCAACTGACTCACCCCATCCATAAAGTACCTTTGTCAAATTGGCTAATTGAATCTTCAACACTCCGTTTTGTCTTTAGACAGGGATTTCGAAACAATACCAATGACCAAGTGTTACAGGTTGCAATCAAAAATATGTATTCTAAAAATGGCTAAGGTACGTACTTATGGTTAGTTAGGAGGTAAAGGCAAAGGTAATAATTCATGCCTTGTTCATTGTTATACACGTTACCATTTTTACTATCTGCACATAACAAAGTAACCAACTTTTATCTACCAAACTAAACGGGAATAAAAAAAAGTGAATGGGACGATGTGATGGGACCTACCCCAAGAGCGAAACGAAGAGTTTGAGACTAAAAGATTAGATCTGATTGATCTAGTGCGTTGTGTGGTATGTGCTGATTTACCTTTGCTGTACACTAAATGAGCACAAACTCACATACACATGAGCATACTTAAAGACCTTACCTTATCATCGTTAGTATAATATTTACACGCACGTGACTAATTTTTTGCATACGACACCCAGTAATTTAGATTGCACATCTGTATCCCACGCAAATATTTTTAGACTTTAATTGAATTTTCAGTAAAAGAAAAATCCCTGCGATTTACTGCCATTTTCAACAACGAAAAGGGTTGCANCACCCAGTAATTTAGATTGCACATCTGTATCCCACGCAAATATTTTTAGACTTTAATTGAATTTTCAGTAAAAGAAAAATCCCTGCGATTTACTGCCATTTTCAACAACGAAAAGGGTTGCATAATTAAAAAAGGATACCTTTTCGATGATGATACGACATCGTCTGACAAGAAATGGGTACATATAGCATGGTGACGAAGACTTACAGCTTAATAGGTTTGTAGCCTAAAACTAAAAATGAAAATGTTACAACGTTACGACACACGATCACATCAACCCCAATACAGCATTATTCTTCGACTGTTTTCACGCCTACGAAACTACATTGTCAAAACTGTGAACATTGTGATTTCAGACATTCTCATCTGTGATAGTGTGATTCACACGAGACCATTATGCCACTTTACCACGTCACGATCACACCGATCGTCTGAAGTAAAGATAACATCTTATTTTAATCTAAATATTGTACCTCAATTTTACAATAGCAGTTAAATTTCAAAGACAAGACAATCAAATCGATGTAATGCATACATACTTGTCCTTGGGGCTTAAGTTTAGGCGTGTTTAGTAATTCGGTTAAAGATCTCTTGAGCGGTAAGGTGATGACGTTGAATCTTAAACCATGAAGACATTTGTAAAAGAAACGATAAAATCTGCCTAATACTTAGTTCATGTCTGACATTTTTTAAACCAGGATACACATACCTATGCAGGTGGTAAAAAACTCAAATATAAATAATGTACCATGAGTAGTTTTAAACGAAACCGTTTTTTCTTCGTTTCGCTTTCGTAGTATTACGTCAAGCGTGTAAAAAAGAGACACAACTAACCAAAAAATGTCGCTTCCTACACTATTTCTTTAATCTGTCTGCTTAAGACTTCTTAAAACATATATTCAAGTATATTCATTTGCATTTGAAATGGCATTGGTACCAAGAAATTACTCATACCGAGATTTCTACTTAGACACACATCACCCTAATAATTTTATGTCTATGCGTCTATTTTCAGGCTGAGGACTTTCACTCTGAAGCAGAATTTGACGGCGATAAAACACCTAATAGTTTCTACATCCAAAGGAGCAAACGCAAAAAGTCAAAAAATCGCCGACACTCTGACACCATATGGACAATAGTTCACGAACAGGAAAACGCTCCCTCTTCTAGCAAACCCAAGAGTAAATCCAAAAGCTCAAAACACCATCATAAATCAAAGAAGGAGTCATCATCACCATCAAAGCATAATAAATCTAAAGAGTCGAAAAAATCTTCAAAGTCTAGCAAAAAGAACGCCACATCCACTCCAACTGACCCGAATAGAAGAGCATCATTTTTGGATAATCCAATATTTGAAACAGAGTTGAAAAATTGGACACTTCCGAGAGTGGAGTTATGGTGTCGAGATCCAGGCTGTCAGATTAATGCCCAGCTTTGGAGAGAATACTGCCAAACTCACCAGGCAGAATTAACTAAGCTTCAAGTTGAGGAGCTTCAACAAGAGCAGCACCAATATCTCCATCATCATAATCATCATTATCAACATCAGCACCAGGACCAGCATCCTCACGAACATCAACGCCAAGAATATCATCAACAACATCACCATCATCAATCCCGTCAAACCGTTCCAAGGTCACAGAGGCTATCCTCAATTACCCCAGCATATTGTTTTGATGACTGCGTAAACAGCAGTCCAGTGGTGCCAATGGTGCTATGTGACAAAAGTGGTGCAGGTGGTTCACACGAGTGTCGTCATCCTTTTCATCACCAAGAAGAGGAGCAATACTACCAGCATCACCACAACCATCATCACCAGGGTCATCAACATATTCATCGACAGTCTAGCCATGGAAATATGCACGCTAACATGAGTATAGGATCTTCCATGAACAACCTAAGTGCTCAAGACGCTGCTGCAGCAGCAGCAGCACTTTCTTCGGGTATGGGTGCCTATTCGCCTCCCCATAACACCAACAATAATAGCAACAAATCTTACAATAACATTAATCATTCGCATCCACCACCACCTCCGCCTCCACCATCCTCAGTCATTATATCAGTTCCATCAGGTGCGTCCAGCAGCACAAATAATAGCAACAGTGGCAAACCCACGTCCACAACTGTCTCGCACAACAGTCACCACCACCAAGTCAGCTCAACAAATCCTGGATCAAATGGAGGAGGAGGAGGATCAATGCGAGACGACTTTAGTGGCTCAACATCCTCCTCCTCCTCTACCAGTAGTGCAAGTGGTACGGATGTCAGCTCCGGTTCCACATTTGTTACCGGATTCGACTCATCCGAATCTCGGAATAGTAGTGTGCCCCATTCTTTATCCAAAGTACCTCATCCTAACCTTATAACGGAGAGTAATCACCGAACAGAACCAACCTCGTATAGTAGTCATACACACAAGATGACTACGCAAAGTTCGGACCATCATCATCACAACCACAACCACATGATGGGATATGGGGACTCTACAAACTCAGCTTCAGGTGGATATCCTTCACTTCCCTATATACCGGTAAGAAAGAACAAGATTGTCTTGAAAATCAATAAAACAGTTAAAATATTTTATGATCTTTTAATACCATACTGAGATAAAGTAGGTAAAGGCAACGCAACAGCCTAAAAGGTCGCCCGTTTTTCATAAAAGAAGGTTATCACCAAGTTTAAGGCTCATCTCCTATCATCAAATTACATAATGCATCATACATGTAGCGTGCCATGCCATAAATAAACCAAGTGGCTCATTTTTGCTACGTTTACATGCAAGTTCCTAGATATTATACAAATACAAACATATATAAAGCCTTCCTTATATGTCATTTCTTTGGTTGGAGGAGAACAAAAACTGTCAGAGGACGAACGAAGATAGTGAAGATATCTCAATTCAAAGTCAACGCTGCAATTTGTTATCTTTTTCCTTTCTGAAACGCATTATTCGCAGACATAGCATCTTGTCATTGTAATAGCCGATGCCAAACTCAACAAAGAACAAACAATTGACAAAATGGTAATAATATTAACTGTCAGTCGTCTTCATTCCAACCTCATCCGCGCAATCATGATGACTTTGGAAGTATTTGAATACTGAATGCCAAATTGAATTTTCATTGACTTAAGCATAAACAATGAAGGAGGAGGAGTAGGTACTACATTGAAAACTATTTTATGGAAATTTTGTGAAATTAATGTAAACAAACAGGAATTGCTATCACATTACATTTAACAAAGAGCTCTGCCACTAACACCTTTGCGTATGGTTCATATCTGGGTAATTACACTCCCATTTTTCTTACAATTAACATGAAATGCATTGAATTAAAATGCATGATGCACCCTACAAAAAAATGAAAGCAAGTACCGTCGACTTGGCTTTGACTCTTGTGTGTGTGTGCAAGAGTATGCACATTATTGTGAACTGTCTATCCACTAGACATATAACATGATTTTATGAGTGTTATTTACTAAAAAGGGGATGACCAGAAAAGGTTACATACGTTCAAAGTTATCGCAATGCGAAGCTTAGAATGCAGTCCTTTGAAAGAATCTTTTCTCCTGAATATACTTGACATCATTCTCACGGTAATAGAACTTTTTAGAGGTGAATGTGTGAGTGTAGCAAAATAACAATTAAATTCTCTTAAGATGCATGCAAGGTATATGACAGTTATTACCCATCAAAATGAGCATCATCTTATCTTATGGCATTTTACAAGTTTATTTAGTTTTGTACTAAAAAATAAATTAGTATTACTTTGCAAGGTATATGACAGTTATTACCCATCAAAATGAGCATCATCTTATCTTATGGCATTTTACAAGTTTATTTAGTTTTGTACTAAAAAATAAATTAGTATCACTTGTTAAATGCAGGCAAATTTACTATCAATCCCATCCCTTTCACTACATACATATGTCATGTCTTTAAAAAAACGTGTGACATTAAAGCTAATTAATGAGCTAAAACTGTATAATAATCGGGGAACTAGATATTCGCACTAGAAATAGTAAGTTCAAGATGCAATTAAGAAAACGAAAATAGGTTAGGACTTTCCCTACTTTGTTTCAGCTATGACTTCATAATTTTAGATGGCTCACTGTACGTCATACGTGTTTTTGTGAAAATATGATGTGAAGCGAGAAGAAACTGAACCATCGGCATCCTGTGGAACAAATGGATATCCTGAGGAATTAGAATTAGATGTCTGCAATACCTAATTCCTCTGGATATGATACTCTACAATTTTCCCACACTGCGCTGCATACACTATCAGCATCTCACCAAACATATAAGTATATTTGCAAACCCGAAAACACAAAGAGCATTTGATCTTTGATGAAACTTACTATTTTACGCAAACTATATACTGTATAGCAATACTAGCATAGACTAGACAACTTTTTGGTTAACCTAAGGCTATACAACAACAACCTTTCTGCAAGGCTTCATGTGATGAAGATTAACCCGATGCGATAATAAGTTTACTGGAAAACTACAACCTTTGGCACGGCAAGAACATGACGGGGTTTTATTAAAACGTGATTATTAGCATTAGCGTTAGCGACTAGCTAGCGTCCATTGCCTTGTTTACTTGCTATGAACTATGAAGATATGTTAAAGACGTGAGTGATGGTTCAAAGATAAGTTTACACACATGAAGCCACGCTCTGCAATGCTATCACAATATTTTTCGCATGATCCTGTCCACACGTAATATTACATTCTAGTATTTTGTTTTGCGAGTTGGTTTGTTGTTGCTGAGTTCGCACAACAGCTTAACAGTGGACAAAATTGTAGCATTTCAATCATCTTATGCATAATTCGTTCAACTTAAGATGAGCAAGAGGAAAAGAGGAAGCTGCAAGTAATAAGGACAAAGGAAAAGGCCATCATGCATGTTAATACACCAACATCACTGGTTTAGGCACCTTCGTTTTGGTTAAATACAGACTGACAATGAATCATATATACTCATCTCATGCAAGGCATATCGTCATTTCTTTGAGAAAAGTTCTACTTTTTGAACCCATCATGAATCATGACATCATAATACCTTTCGCAGTTTTGCACAGATTTACTGCGTATGTACTCCATACTCAAGCACGTAGACGCAATTTAAGTAAGCGTGGTCATAGTTCAGCGTACAAAAAAGATCCTCTACAGAAATGTTAAAATACATTGGAGTCTTCCTTCGATAATACTTTGTACATCATTATTCATTATGTAACTGCCCTCCGGCTACAAATGTGTACAAAGGAACTCAGTAACTGCAAGAAATATGATACATGTAATGAACCTGCAAAACGAAGACCTTTGCAAGGTTGTTGATGTCTCCTCTGGTGAAGAAAAACTCAGCTTCACCACAAGAGTCTTGCTATAATTCTCTAACAGCAAGGACTAAACGTTTTCCAAGAATATGAAAATTTAATAATGTTTTGCCTGTAGATACCTACATAATCACCTACTAAGAGGCATTTCAATGTGCTCTAGAAAAAAATTATTCCATTTATGCTTAACTTTTTTTTCAATTTCCTCCCTTTCTTTATTAGAATGGATACCGGAAGACAGGAGTTTGCCCAAGTTGTAATGGACTAGTTCCTCCACCCTCAAATCATCATTTGGTACCAGTGGATCCTATAATAAGTAGTGGTGGTCACGGTGGCGTCGGAGGTGATGGCCCTCTTCAACACAAGTCTGACAATACATTTTGGAATTTCACAAAGTTTCAGCATCCCCTTCAAAGAGATCACTCATTCCATTCTGTCGGTAAGTCTATTATTATTAAATTATTCACACGCCGGAAATTCCTTGACTCAATTTTGAGTCTTTTCCCCTCAAAACAAAAATTTATAAGACTCGCTTACGCACACGATATAAATAGGAATACCTACACACATTCTTTTTGCCAAAATATTTGTAATGATACTGACCTTCGTACCTGAGCACAACTGACCATAGTATGCAAATCAATTGCTCCAATAAGTCACTCAGGTTCTTTCTCACTATCATGAATATGAGGAACCCTGTTTTAATTCAGGTGTCAAAAAATATTTCTTCTTGTCTCATAAATTGTGTCTTGAGTAAAAATATTAGTATGCAAAATAAAGATTTGTATGCAATGTGTTGATTCTAAGCTCGTTCAGGAATGTTTTTGGATTAGCTCCCGTACTCGCACAAATAAGGAAATTGATTTTTATGCGTCTTAGCAATTTCTGACATATCACGACTAAAGACATCCCTGAACACATCGTCATAATCATCATCATCGTGATCAGATCAAAAGAAACCTTGCATTTAATTCAGTTGCAGGGACGCCACTCGGATGTAGACGACAGTAATTCGATAATTCAAGCATAAAACTCCTTATTTTTTGAAGGGCTACCTCATTTACATTCTTCCCCTTCAATTCTTAATATTTATACTTCTAAAAATAGCGTGAACTATTACACGTAATCTCACCAAAAACCAGGAAACATCCAATTCCCCATTTTATCATCATCATTCTTGGCGATGCGATCTTGACAAACTAATGATACTATGATGATAATGTTACGGAATTTTTGAGTATATAGGATGATGCAAAGGATTTTTTAACTTCAGTAAAGCAATGGTTTCGCTTCCTTTACAAATTTTGACCAAAAGTGACAGATTTTGAGGACATAGCTTTGGTGATAGACAAAATTAGTCAAATACAGCAAAAACAGCCAAGATAACGAACAGAAAGGCGAAAATATACACGCTTAAGATTCGTCCCAATTTTTCTGAAAAAAAAAAACGTCCCAAGGCAAAAACTGACACATGCCTTTGAAAAAAAAGAAGACGAATAAAAATGAAAAGAAACATTTTGAAAAATACAACACAGCACCAGCATAAATTATATACTAAACCATAGCTGACGCTTCCCTTTCCTTTTCATGTAAGACTGCATGAATGATGGTGTACACACTACACGATGTTGGTTATACAACAACAAGTGCAACACAGCTCTAATGATGATGTAACAATAGAAAAGTAACCACATTAAAGCCTCGTTTACGACAACGGAAAGCGAGAATAACGAACATTAAAATTGTATTATCATTATGATTAGCTTTCAAGTCAGGTTGACGCGTGATAATTTTTATGTCAAACAATAGTATACGCAATTTTAATGCAACAATGTAATGCAGTTGCTTGTATTATATGTAGATGATGATGTGCATTAACAACCTCCGTAACGAACATTAAAACCCCACAGTTTATACATTTTTACGCTAAAATAGTCTAGAGTTTGTCCTTTCCTTGATAGTATTAAAATTGGTATTAAAATTTTTCATGGAAATAAATTTATTCTATTAACAGGAGGTTTTACCCTAAATGGACAGTATAATACCCAAGTGAAGAAGCGTCGCGTTGTCAAATTCTGTTCCAGTCACAAAATCGCTCTGGTCGTTTCAACCTTCTCCTTGATGGTCACCGTTGGACTCATTATAACGTTAATTCTCATGAAAAGTAAGTCAAACTTAAAAATTTACTTCCTGGCAATAAGCTCTTGATAAACAATTGCATGTAATTTACTTCCGTTACAGAACGTGGAATGATGGACACAATGGACATGATGCCAACGTGAGCTCTCCTTGCTTTTACCACGCCTCATACATAACCCATACGGAAAAGGAAACCCAAGTCTAACCGAAATGGGACACCTTTTTCATCAACGTACCTTTTGTTCACTCGGATTACTCTTCACAAACATTTTCCGCTTTTCAGCAGTCACAATACAATAATAAGCAATGGCAATATTGAATAGGCACACGAAAAAATTGACAAAAACATGAAAAACATTTAAGCTATATCCTTCAAATCATATACACCATCATCAATTCATTCCTCGCCGCAACGATTCGCTCAAATACAAACTACTCCTTTAACGTTCATTCTTTCATCTTTTGAGTCTTGACCAACAACAAACAAACAGTAAAANACAAGCAAACAGTAAAAGTAGCTCTAGACTGATTGCATAACTTGAGCATGGTTTCCAACTGCTATGCAATAATATGCATGCACACGCAAAACAAGATGATTAACCAATCGCTCAGTCAGCTCGGCAGCAGAAGTAGTTAGCGGTTCTGCAAGTAGCATGAATAAATGCAAACAATTGAAGAGAGGCATGCCTATAAGAAGGTTTAAAATGACAACAATCAATATCATGATCATCATTTATACACACTCAGCCAGTTTCTTGTTGCAGCAACTCTTCATTTTTACCCAACAACTCAACCAGCCAGCAATGATTATACATATAGAATATGCTATAATATAATGATGCACCATGCTAACTAACTCATAAAAACAATTCAATCGCTCATGTACCTTTTCATACAATATATTGCAAATTACAACAAGAAGTATCCCTGCGACTTGTGAGGATGTGTAGGTAGTAGATAGGCATAATGAAGGCAACAATGATGATGAATTGTAATGCATGACTAAATGCATTTACTGAACTACTGCTAGCTACTATTCAGTCAACTCAATCATATAATATATTTTCCAAGATTAAGTTCAATGTTCAACTTAACATGTTCATTGTTGCAGTTTCATGCATATATTATACTAGACCGCATGCAATGTGCTGTATTTATGGGGTGGAATGCCATTATTAATTGCATTATGTAAACAGCATAATCTTTAGCAAGTACTACTAGCGTAGTTGGTTTGTCAGACACTGCTGTTGAACAAAAGACGAAAATGAATGAATCTGATGATGGTGTCGAGTATGTCACATATTTGACCTACGGTTAACTAACATTTGTACCATTGTGAGCGAGATAAGGTGTGGATGTTAGATGTTATGCAGAATGGAATTGTCATTGCAGTACTGATACAAACACATTGTGAACAGATACATATTATACATTTTGTTATATACCCATAACCCAAACACACACAAGTGCACAAAGCAAACAAAACAAAAGAACATGATGTTATATGCCTTATCTTATTTAAGTAAACTTAAAAACGCGACAAAGAAAACCACTTTCATGATAGATGGTAAATTCCGTTTTGTACATTAACACTTAATGATGATGACTTTTTTTACACAAATGGACTGCACTTTTGTAGCTTAATTATGTACGAGCAAGTCTCAAAATTATTATTAAAATATTTGTAGTAATAATAGAGCTGCTACTGTCTTGTTTAAATGACTTATTATTGTACGCTAAAAACACTTTGGGACACTTAAAAATCCCTAATTAATCAAGATAGCCTTATCAGATCTTATATAAAGATGAAAAAACACACAAATGTACCAACCAACCTTTTTGCCTATTTTTATGACACAACAATTCATTACTAGATTTATAATAATTTTTTTCTTCAAACTTGATAATAAATGCAAAAACTAAGACTATACCCTGAATGTATATTCGTTGGTTGCAATATTATTGTAGTTACATTTTTATAAAAAAAAAGTAAGATGAGGTAATAAAGAAGAGATGCGATACGCGATAGGGCGTTTTCTACATCTGAGACTTGTATTCAACTGATTTTTTTCATTAGTGCATCACGCATCACTAGCCCCTGGAGGACAGGATAAGTGTGTAGAGACAAATCTTGTACCATCAGCCAACAGGCCACTCTACTCTACCATGCATGTTGCACAGTGTACAAAAAAAGTTTCGCTGAAAGGAATGCATGATGATTCAAGTTTTTATACCTATCACATCACTCAATTTCAGATCTGATTATTGGCTTCAGCTATGAAACGCGATGATCTATTTTTGTTGGAAATGTTACATACCACAATTTATGCCATGCAAATTATGACATAAAGTTTTAAATTGCATACAACATATAAGGAACAAACTTGTTAACAAAAAAAGACAAAAAATTAACCATTCTTACTCGCTTGGATGAGTAACAACTAAAAAAATCAGCATACCTCAATTTCCTGAAGCGTTTGAGTCCATCTGTAGTTAGGCAAGTCACACCCATTTCCAGCATTTGGTTTCAGTTTGCCCTTATCTAAAAACGAAATATTTATAATCATATTATTTGCCCTCTTTCGCAAGAATTTCTGAACACACAATCAGTAATAATCTTACGTCGTACGTACTAGTAATAATAAAATTGCAATTCATACCTTTCTCATCTTCCTCCTCATCGTCCTCATCTTTTGTGCTCGGTGCTGAATCACCATCAACAACTTTTGATGGACCGTCTCCATCACCTTTTTCTTCACGTTTGTTTCCAGCAGCCTTAGCATCAAGTTCTTTTTGAAGTTTCTCAGCTTCCTCCTCCGTAAGTTCCTGAATAGATGAGCCTTCTGCCCGCTGTTGGGCTTCTTTTTCCAACTGTTGTCGTTCTTTCTCAGCTCGGGCTTTGCGTTTCTTTTCAGCTTCTTCTAGGTCCTTCTTTTTCTTCTTTTCAGCTTCTTCGGCATCGCCTTTAAATTTTTCAAACTTGTCCAGAACCATCTACAAAAGTATTTGATACACATCATAAACCAATTCAGATTAATCGATAAGAATCATTTTAATAAATCTTGAATACAGAGTAACAGAGTACATATAACGCTGGTTAAAGGAAATATTACGATATAGTTCCTCATTACACATTAGGCGTTAACTGGTACATTTGCTTACCTTACGAGCTGTTGCTACTGAAGCCCCAGTATAAAAGTCAGTCTTCCGGGCCAAGAAACTAAAAATGGTCTCCAACAGCTAGGAAAACACAAAATTAGAGTGATTGTCATTCAAAAACTGGATTCTATCTATGTACGTAAATTACGCATGGCTGCAGAATCTTTTGTAGTGCTGTAGCCAGGCTACAGGAAGAAAAAGGAAGAAAAAGAGAGGGGGAGAGGAAGAAAAAGAAAAAGGAAGGGGGAAAGGAAAAGGGGGGAGAGAAAAGAAAGGAAGGAAAGGAAAAAGGGAAGAGA
>JAANSM010002875.1:0-14037 GCA_036850725.1 Orchesella villosa | reverse complement strand
TCCTTTCTACCCAGAATTGTCCTTGGGTTCTAATATTCCTCGATTTGTTTTCGTCTCAACGGGATTTAAAGCCCGGTTCGGATTTGGTTGAGAAATACAGAGAGAGATAGTCTAGCCAAGCGTAGCTTCCAGCGTTCCCGTGAAATCAAGCTAGGTTGTAGGTATTAAATCTCTAGCGGGTTTGAGTTATGTCACACAAAACCAGAAGCGGATGACTAAGGGACGTTGAGTTGACACAACCACGGAGAAATAAATTGAGCTGGGCTTTGGATTTTGGTGGCTAGGTTCTGCAACGTCACACTGTTGCCATTCATCTTGATCAAGTTATTAAATAAAGAAGGAAAAAAGAACTCAAACGAACGAATTTTTTATCCAAAAACTCGACCTACTTTTTCTTCCGAGAAAAAATAAAATTTGTCTTTCCTTTTTTTCAAAAATTTAAAATGACTTGCAACTTTCATGACCATTTTTTCCCTTAAGTAAAAATTACCTGTTGTGCAACAAAACAAAATGGTAGCAAGAAGCAACAGTAAAGAAATAAATAGACATGCTTCTTTCGTATATCATTTTACATTTTATGAGAGAAAAATCCATTCCCACTAGCGACACAGTTCTCCGAAAAATTCCATTCGGAAAATGGTGAGATTGGAGGAGAGAGATGTAGACAGGCTGTGTGATTGTGTATGCATATTACATTAAAGGATCCTATTATATTATATATTTGCACATGAAAGCTAATCTCTTCCTCTCGTCGTCTCCTTCTCTCTTTCCTTTTTCGCTTTATGCCATCCTCAGAAATATTTGTTTAGAGATGGAGAATAAGAGAAGCGGAGCCAGAGAACCAAGCCAGAACCAACTTGTTTTCTATTTCCGGTGGAGGACGTCGGCTCCTTACGATTTCCACCGAGAAGTTATCCTCAACATGCTCATCTACTTTCCCAAAACCCTTTCCCATTTATATTTATATGAATTTGAGTTGCGAAACCATTCCAGAACGAAGCACGTAAAAATTCCACCAAATATATAGCCACTCTTTCGGAAAATAACTTTTGCTTGTATAAAAGGACTATCATGCAAGAAAAATCACTTGTGACTTGTTGTGGTCTTTCTTTTGGTCTTGCACTTTCCAATTTTTCCTCTTTTTCCAAATGAAAACTTCCTTTTTTTACTAAAGAAATTCCTAGTCCCACGTTCCACATGTGTGACACGATGTGAGTGACTGGATGAATGATTTCGGTCCTATTTTGTTATTTTTTTGTAGCTGGTTTCTTATATTCTATTTATTTTTACTTTCTTTTGGGAAAGCTGACAAATAAGGAATGTGTAACTGTAACTGTCACACAAAATGCTTTATTTGGATCGATTGAATGGATGTCTGTGGCTAATAGACCGTTGTAATGGTCATTACTCACATAAAAAAAGGAGATAAAGTTGGTCCGAAGCAGAAAGAATAACAACATGTCACATTTATAAATGCACCGGATGTCTGTCTGTCTTTAACGCCGTCTGTCATTTGTAGAAATAATCATTCCCCGAAAAAAAACCCGCTTCTTTGCAACATCCGGTTTTCAACTTGTTTTTTAGTTTGACAAGCTTAAAGTTCATTAGATCCTAGAAGAAAAAAAGGTGTTGTATATTTCAGTCGTGAAAAATGGGGGAAAGTACCCATATAATTCTTCTTCTCGTGTGTGATATCTCATCGTCATGATGCGCCCACACTAAACAAATAAAATAGTCTCTTCCCTTTTCCATATGGGACAAAAGTTCTGGGAAAGTTTTTTTTATACCCACGCCATCTCTTTATGTGACGTTTTTTATACCTGTGTCTGGCTCAACTCTAATGGGTTCGACATTCGACATGCTGCTGTTGTTTGGTAGTTAATGGTGGTCATTTCTAGTTCACATGAAGGTTTTATTCCAGTCCTGAACAACAACATGATGATGTTTTTCTTTTGATGGGCTTAATAGCCTCTCTCGCTAAAAAAGTAAAAGCTTTAGCATTGAGCACATATGGTTTTATGGGGATTGAGCCATAAAACGTTAGAGTTTTCTAGAAAAAAATGAATTTGATAAGAGCCTACGGCTCAATTGTAAATGCTCAATGGATCCAAGAAAACGGGAAGCAACCAATGAAGGAAACTCTAGAAAAAACAAGTGTTATATTTGCCATTTATTTCGGGTACTTACCTTTGCCTTTCAAGCGTTACCGCGCTTTCACTTTGATACTCTATGGGATTGTTGTGATGTGGTGCATGATTTTAACCTTGGGTTCACATGTCCCAATTTGTTTCTCTTTCACGACGATATGTTGGAAAGGAGCTTGTTGCGTCCCTATTTTAGGGAGAAAGTTGGGACAGTTTTGGTGTGCGTGAAAGGTTAAAGGAGAGCTTGAGAAGGGAATATTTGATAAAACAAAATTGTGGGAACAAATCCATATGGAAAGAAATAATTTTTTCATGTGTTTTTTTTCTATTAATTTTCTATTTCATGGAACAAATGCAGGAAGTGATTGATGCCATGTTCGAAAGGAAAGTGACTGCCGGTGAATATGTAATCAAGCAGGGAGATGATGGAGACAACTTTTATGTTATTGAGTCGTAAGTAAATATGGAGCTTTTAAAATAATTGAAAAAAAATCCATTGAAATGAAAAACTAAATAAGAATGGTATTAAACTAAAACTTTTTTATTTGTTTTAATGTTTTTTAGTGGAAAGTACAAGGTGTTTGTGAAATTTGATTGGGGAGCTAGAACCCAAACACGTGGGTGGATATGACGGGACAGGAAGCTTTGGGGAGTTAGCCCTAATGTATAATATGCCACGTGCAGCCACAGTTCAATCTGATGTAATAAATTAAGATAAAAAAACCAAGAGAAATTTACATAAAAATATTATTCACATGAAATTTAAATCCATTTTTTTTCTTCATTCCAGTCAAATGGCAGCCTTTGGGCTATGGATAGACAAACGTTTCGGCGAATCGTCCTCAAAAACGCCTACAAAAAGAGGCAAATGTATGAGACTCTCATTGAGTCTGTACCCATGTTGAAGACACTTGAGGTAAACTCATGAATATATCCTGATAATAGATAATATTTATGATGTCGTATGACTCAACGCCGTCATGTCACTTCACATTATCATCATCCTTTCTAAAAACTCCCAACATCAAAAAACACGCCAAGGAACACCAAGTTGGGCTTGAAATGGGAGAATTATGATGATGGTGATGAGCATAATGATTACGATTATGGGATGCCCTGCGGTACAAATAGAAATGGGCTTGAGTTGAGCTTTGAGTTGATGTTAAACACAAAGGAAAACAGAATACAATACGAACATACGAATATACGACGTGAGGACCTATGTATTTGTAATCTCAGCTCATCATTATCATCATAATTCTTTTTTATGTGTTACCTTTGTGTCATTCAACGGTTTTTATTACATTTTGCCCATCTTTAGCAATCACAATGATTATGTTGATTGTCACAAAAGGTGTGTGGGAGGGGATGTATAATATCTTTGTGTGATTTACAATTGTAATGCGGAATATTATTAAGAATTCCTGAGCTAATGGTGTTGTGCATTGTGATGTGAATTGAGTGAATTTTTTTTTATGTCAGAATTTATTACTGGGTTGAGTGTTGTGTTGATTTGTAGTTTTGTTGTGTTTAATTTTATGAGTGATAATTACTTTACACCAATTTGTAATTTGTTTCAGAATTATGAGAGGATGAACTTGGCAGATGCCCTTGTTCCAAGGGTGTACACAAATGGGGAGACAATCATTAAGCAAGGGGATGCTGCGGACGGAATGTACTTTGTGGAGGATGGGGACACGAGGGTGGTAAAGATTGATGGGAATGGGGAGGAGAAAGAGGTGAGGAAAATTGATTTTTGAATGAATAAAATATATAAAAGGAAGTTGAAATGATTTAGAGGTTATTGACCTAATTTTTGGTTTGGTTTTTGTGTAGATTAATCGTGCTTCAAAAGGAGGATACTTTGGGGAGCTTGCTCTTCTCACAAAGAAGCCACGTGCGGCGACAGTTATTGCTGCTGGAAATGTGAAACTAGCATGTAGGCCTTAAGCTACAATGATATTTTTTTTGTAGATTAATCGTGCTTCAAAAGGAGGATACTTTGGGGAGCTTGCTCTTCTCACAAAGAAGCCACGTGCGGCGACAGTTATTGCTGCTGGAAATGTGAAACTAGCATGTAGGTCTTAAGCTACAATGAAATATAGAGAAAAATTTAAGGCATAGATTTTAATGTAATTATTATAATTTTTTGAAATTTATTGATTTTTTTATATATCTTTTCAGTTTTGGATGTTGACGCATTTGAAAGGCTGTTGGGTCCTTGTATGGAGATTATGAAGAGAAATGCGGAAGACTATGAGCAACAACTGATTCGAATCTTTGGATCCAAATCAAATATCACTGACATCCGGTGAGCAGCTCATTAAAAACGAAATCAAACTAAATTGTTTCCCCCGTCCGCCAAAAAAACTCAAACAATTGAATTGATCGTTATATAACCAAAAAAAATCATCATCCAAAAAAGAATATTTACTAACTGACTACCAAACTCAGTAAAAAATATATACCAAAATCAAAACCACCAACTTATACTAATACAAGACAACACATGCAATTCAGCGTCATCCATAAATATAATTGCTAAAATTATCTATATATTAATATTATATAAATCTATTATATTATAAAATATTATATAAATTATTTATGATTTATTTTCATTTTTGCAGTCAAACAAGTTGATAGAGAGAAACAGGGCGAAAATTGATTGATCCTCCGAAAATTATATAAACGGTTTGTAACACTTACACACAACACAAACAAATAAACAGACAAATGAAGCCAGGCTTAAAAAACTCAGTGTAAAAAAAACAGAGGAGACATGGAAAAAAGGAATCGTACGTCATCAGTTAAAAATAAATTACAATCACTGTCAGCAAGAAATTGTTAGTTGTTGCTAAAAACATTAATGTTTTAAGTACTTTAAAATATTATAATTTAAGAGGATTGACACTAAATTAAATTTTCAGTATCACTATATGTTTAAATGGGTATGTAAAAGAAACAAGAATCACAAATGGAAACAGTAAAAGTAATATTTACATTTAAAACTGATGTTTAGCGTTTAATTGTAAAGGGGTAATATAATATGGATAAAATATGTGTAACACACAACACAGTATGAAAATTTTCTGCATAAATTTTACCTATGATGTAATAGATATATACAGTGTAAAATTCAAAATGTGTTGCGAGAACCGTTTGCTGTTTGTAGAAGACATATAAAATGGAATTACAATCAGAATACTTAAGTATAATAATAATATTAAATTTTTTGTAGTCAGTGAAGAACTGATGGAAATTTTTAAACCCGAGAAATTTTGAATTTCGGGTTTAAATTAGCCAGCTAAAATGTAGAAGTATTTTAGAGTGATTTTGAAGACATTTGTAATGAGCTGGAAAAATAGATTTAAAAATCACGTTTTAATTTTTCTCCAAAATAAATTTTTCTAGTTAAGACCTCCCCCCCTTCCCCCATTTTGCCATTTTTCGTCTGAATGATTGACTGAAAAGCGTACACGTAATAATATAAAATTGCATTTATTAGAAGAAGGTAATAATTTCGTCAAAATTCAATTTTTCGTTTAAAATTTTTAATTTTTTTTTTAAATGATGGATCAAAGACGAAATGACTGGTTCTGGTTTAAATTAAGGTGATATATTATACATTTAAATTTTTCTGTCGAAAAAATTAAATTTAAATACATTTATTATAAATGTATAAAACCCAATAATAACATAAAAATTACCTTGCTACAGCATTAGCTAAATTATAATAAAACTTATATCAGAAAATGAATGTTGTATACTCTTTACTATATTATGTACATGTGTAAGCAAGTGTGAAAGTGATTGTTTCAAGATTGAGTATATGGTGCAGTGGTGTGTGGTATAGTGTCAGAAATATGTGGTGTAAAGACACATTTTGAATATATATTGGTGGTAGAGTAAATGTTGCGAAAAAAAATTTGTATATATGCGTGCATATTAAGGGTTGAACTTAACTAAACTGTGAATAATCCTGAGCTTTTGATGAAAAAAATTTAGAGGAAATAAATTTCCAACAAAAGGTTAAAACCGCGGCGTGAATCCCTTTCCATTTCCATCTTCGTTAGATAAAATGTTAATAATTTTTCAAATAGTTTAAATTTAAATAGAGCTTTTTTGGAAATTATTTGGTTTGGTGATTTATTTCCCCCTCCAACTTACGACACAATAAGTCCAAAGGATTTATATTGCTAAAGGTGCATTTTTTCTTATTTATTTAGACTTATTAATTTGTAGCCAACATATATAGAGCATCACCTTTTCTGGCAAAGGGTGATTAGTTTTAGATTTTTCGCTAGAAATGAGATATAATCAATCAATACTAATCCAGCTTTGCTGAATTTTCGAGGTTTACCTAAATATTTTCTGCTTAAAGGAAATTATGTTATGTAGTAAAACTTTACATTGCAAAATAATCGCTTTGTTCAATATTTTGTATTGGTTTTGCGGGACTGTAAATTATTCTCTGTAAAACAGAGAAAATTAATTATAAGTGTGAAGCTGGTCTTTTTACACTTTGAAATTCCCGGTTATAATTGTAGTATTTGATTGAAAAAAAAACGCTAAATAGTTTCAACATAACTTGTAGGATTTATGTAACACAATATTTATAAATTTAGATTTTAACCTCATATATGTAATTCTTCGTGCCCAATTTTGCTTAGCTATAAACTGACAACTTAATTTTCTCCAAGTTCATTTCCCTTTATGACAAAACACATATCGTATTATTCACGTAAAGCTTCACTAAAACAGAACTTGTTAGAACCTCCCTTAAACCTTAAGGTTAATTAGATTTAACAAATTGTTGGTAAATTTTACTCTAGGCGAATGTTTAGCTAAGTTGTTCAATGTTTGTTCGGCTTAATGGGAGGAGAAATGTGTTGGATATTTGATTGTAAAGAAAGCTGATAGGCTTCCATCGTCAATATAATCATGAAATTTGTCAAGATATATGATTTTTATGAAGGTAAAACGTTTCAGTGTCGTTTTCATTTTCAATAATTAATAATATATCCCAAAGAAATTGGAAATCAAAATTTTGTTTGAGTCCAACATCCGCAGATGGAATACGACCCAAATCTAAAATATCCCTTTTATGTATGTTTAGCAAGTAAGTCAACTATAACACCAAAAATACAGGAGAAAATTATTTACTTTTTAGAACGTTGTTGGCACTAGATAAATTTCGTAATTGAATAAAAAATACTTTAACGAAAAAAATAAAGTGGGTATTTATGTGTCATTTGATAAGTAATATAGAAGAAATTGTGTATGTGTACTTATGATGTATAAATATATTATGTAGCTACTACCAACAACCAAGAAATGGACTAGTTTGAAGAATTGATATATTAATAGCGATGGTATATGATGCGATTCTATATTGTAAGATATATATTATAGTGTGTCTACTATCAACTATGGAAGAAAATAAAGAGTACTTTATTGTTATAACAGTACACTGATTATTCGTAGTATAGAATGATTTATAAAAAGTCATATTATGCATCATGCTAAACAATTAAACGGGATAAAAATTTCGAGCTATTTGGTTCGGTTCGGTTCAGCTGAAATAAAAATTTCGAACTGGTTCGGTTCGGCTGGAATAAAAATTTGAGTCATTTGGACTTTAGTGACAAGCGACAAGCATATTTAGGATTATATTTTTACTCTGCTAATAAACAAGCTATCAGAAAAAACCTGGAAAGGTTGTGGGTTGCTCGTATTCTTTATCCAAACGATACCTCACAACATACATGTAGAATTTATACATTTATTGTAGGGCTATCATTACGATACTCAATTTAATATTATTAATAAGGTTTTATAATGAGTTCAACAGTCTAGTCTCATGTTTCTACCGAAACAGTTGGTAGTTGAACAGGTCTCGATTCGAAAGGATTTTTTTTAGTTAGGTGCAGCATTCTCAGTTTTGTTTTAAGAACTGTAAAGTATATAGGAAACACATATTTTAGGGTGTGTATTAAATTAATTCTATTGGATCTGATTCTATTCACAATTACAATAAATTTCGAAAAGATGTTGTCAATTTCTGATCTGTTATTGTTTTAATGTGACACCCAAAGTGCTCGTATTTCAAAGGTAAGACATTCTGTTATTTACAGTAAAACATTTCAATCGATATATTTTCGAACGTATCGCAAATTAACTGGCAGGTCTGCGTCTGTTTACAACTCATTCAGGAAAAGATGGGTGTCATTAGGATACCAACGTCTCATATATTTAATAGTAATTAATCCAAAAATAATATATAATAACAATAATATATAATATATTCACATAATTTTCTAGATTAAGTAATTAATAATTATTTAATCTAGAATTAATAAAAAGATACCACTAATATCATGCTTTGAGTCACACATTCGCATGCCGAGCAAAGGACTACCTCAGTTTGGAATTTTTGTAACTGATAGAAATATTCAGAGAACGAGAGAAGTAGCACTCTGTAGCTCTATTGCATTGCATTGTATTGTATAGAAAGTGCTTGGCTAATCCATTTATTAAGCGGGTCTAGTATAGAGCCAAGTTATAATTTTACTAAGTTTGTCCGTCTGTCCGTCCGTCCGTGCGCACTCTCCTGACCACATACATTGACCGATTTGGACCAAATTTGGTACATAGGTAGTACACCTTAAGGGCTCGGCACCGAATGTGTTTCAGTTAATTTGATCAAGCGGTTCGAAAGTTATGGGCGGGAAACTAAAATGTCACTGATTAAGCTTCCGTATGCTATCATGTTCATATACATCAACCAATTTCCACCAAATATGGTACACAGGTAGTATACTATAAGAGCCCAACACTGAATAATTTTCAGTAAATTTAGTCAACCGATTTGAAAGTTATTGGCGGGAAAGTTCAAAAATTAACTGATTACGCTGAAAATCAGTATTTAAGGATATTTCGACATGCTTGATCAAACACTGGTATTAGTTTTTAAATTAGTCATATAGTTCAAAAGTTATTGGCGGGAAACTTCAAACCATAACTGATTACGCTGAAAATCAGGGTTTAAGGATATTTCGACATGCTTGATCAAACACTGGTAGTAGTTTTTAAATTGGTCATATAATTCAAAAGTTATTGGTGCGAAACTTCAAAACTTAACGGATTACGCTGAAAATCAGGATGTAGGGATATTTCGAAATGCTTTATCAAGTAGTTGAGTAGTTCTTGAATTCGTCAATCTAATTATAGTCCTTTTTTAGTTTGTTAAGAAACGCGTATCTACCTTGCTTACAAGCAATTTATTATTGATACTAAATTGGATATTTTAGTGCAAGTCTCACACCACAAATGTTTTTTGTAATTACCTTATATATATTAACATCTAGCATACCACGAACAAAGTTCCCATTGCTCATAGTGTAGATTTGGTTCTCTGTTCATTTGTAGAAAAATATTAGCAGAAGTATAAGACGCCATTCTATAAAAAAATGATTGACAGTCAGAGTGACGCCACGAAGATCTGACGCCACTCGAAAATGGCGTCAAATTTGTATACAAAAGTGACTCCTTACACAAGTGACGCCACCATAGTACAAAAGTGACGCCATCNGACGATCTGACGCCACTCGAAAATGGCGTCAAATTTGTATACAAAAGTGACTCCTTACACAAGTGACGCCACCATAGTACAAAAGTGACGCCATCTTAAAAAATACCTTTAGGATAAAAGTAATGTTCAAAATTCTTTATTCAACCACATTTAAAACGCGGAGTCACCGCATGCGCAATTTATTTACTAGTACAACTATATAAATAAATCGTAACTTACGTTCTTATCTAATCCTCGGATACATATGTGCAAAAACCGTTCTGTCTGTAGTTTCTTCTCTATGTGTCGTTTGCGTAAAGATAACACTTGGAGGTTTGCTTTCCTGTATTTCTTTCTTTGCAAAGGCAACGTATGTGTCTAACGTATGAGGACTATAGCCTATTTTCAGTTCGACTTTGTTCCTTCCTAATAGCAAAAATAAATTTCAACAAGGGCGGTTGAAAAACCAGAATTGTCTTCATTAAATGATTGGGCCACCCTATGATATTATTATATGCACACGGTATCCTTTCTAAAACACGTTGATTTACATTCCATAGCTGGATGTCAAAAATGGCGTTAAGTTTGTACTTACCTAAAAAATGGTGGCGTCATGTAGGTTAGGCATCACATTTGTATTCCAATTTGATGCCACGGAGTGATGGCGTCACTTTTGCGTGGCGTCACTGTGACCTGCAACAGATTGACAGTCAGAGTGACGCCACACGAAAATGGCGTCAACTTAACCTAACCTGACCTGCTACACTGTGACCTGCCACAACTGATAAGGCTTTGTAAATCTTGTACAAAGCTTATAATTGAATAAAACTGTTTTCTTACCTTTTCATTGCAAACAACATGCTTTTCATAGATCGTAGAAACTATTCAGGTATCTATGTTTCATTACATTTCACGTATCAATCCCACGTATATATGTGCCTTAAGTTAATATGTTTATTTTAGACAGAATGCATGCATAACACACGCTAATAGTCTTGGAAATATTAAGGATCAAAATTTAGTCCAAATTGAATGAAAATTAAATCGCTATAATTAGCGAAAAACAACTATCCGAAAATTCGTTAAATAAGCTGGTGGCGAACTTTCATTAACAAATAATTTTGCTGAATACAAATGGAGGAATGGTTGTGTATTTTCATTAACTACGTGAAGAATTCTTTATAAACAAATTCATATTTCAGGAATTTTGGAATTCGGAAACTTTGTACGAATTCACAGTAAATTTTGGTCCTTAATATTTTCCAGATAAGCTGTTTTATGCGTTTATTCTGTCGAGAATAAATAAATTGAATTAAAGCACAAAGATAAGTAAAACTGATAGTGAAATCTAATGGATAATATTCAACATAGATACCAGAATAGTTTCCTCGATCCATGAAAAGTATGTTGTTTGGAATGTTGTATGGAAACAGTTTTATTCAATTATAAGCTTTCTACAAGATTTAGAAAGCTTTATCAGTTGTTATTGTTTTCATAGCATGGCGTCTTATACTTCTGCTAATATTTTTCTACAAATGAACACGGAGCAAAGCTCTGTTAGAATCCCTAAAGTAATTTGATGTGTTATCTTAGTGGTATTAATTAGAATCCCTCTGTTCAGCCACGTAGATATGCCTAACTTTCAAACACTATGTGCTGTTTCGCAAATAGCCCTACATCTCGCTACACACAAAAATAACATGTTGGCAACAGGATTTAAAAGAAAATCAAAATCTACACTATTTGCAAGAGCAACCTTGTTCGTAGTGGGTTAGATGTTAATATATAAGAGGTAATATATAAAAGGTAAAAAAAACTTTTGTGTTGCGATACTAGCCTTACAATATCCAATTTAGTTTCAGTAATAAGGTTTTATAATGAGCCCAACTCTGGGAGTTTGCTAGTGTAACCAAGTAAAAACCTGTCTTTGCTGGAACGGTTGCTGGTTGAAAAACATATCCGTATTATAAGGGCAAATTATAGCTCGGTGCCGCACTCTAAATATGTTTTAAAAACTATAATGTATACAAGGAACAAGAATTTTGAACGGTTGTTTTTATTTACTTGCGTGGGGTGTGATTTTAGTCGCAAATGCCATTAATTTCCACAAAACGTTGTTAATTTGTTAAAGTTTCAAAGTTACAATTAGAGTGCAAATTTTGGTCAGGTGTCGCATTCTAATTTTCTTATAAAGACTGTAAAGCATACAAGATATACGAATTTTGAACGGGTGTATTTAGTTACTTAATTTGGGTGTGACTTAATTCACAAAAACGTGAATTTCCAAAAGATATCGCCAATTTCTAATTTGTAAAAGCGCTAAAGTTGCAACTATAGTGGGCGGGTATAAAAGGTAAGACATTCTGTAACTTTTAATAAAATATTTCAATGCATATTTTTCCGAACGGTCAAATAAGATTAGCCCACTTACGCACAAGTTCGTATTTGCTTACAACTCGTAATGGAAGCAACTAAAGTTTTTCTTAAGTTTAACAGTATATTAGTCTAAATGAAATGGCTAATCGCTGTAATTATTTAATATTCACAATAATTGCTGAAACCTGACTTCATGCCGGATAAGAAGATATTGGAAGCCGAAAATTTTACCATTTATCCTAAATCATGTTGCCAACTTTTAATTTATTTCCTTAGTTCATAACCGTTTTTGATCTACGCAAATGGCTATTGTCAGGTTGTTTAAGGATGCTAATAAAAGTGGAAGAAATAATTTAATCACAAGCATTTTCGTCTTAGTTGGATTCGCTGATATGTTTTCTTGAACACGGAGAACATGTGGTTTTATTTTTTAACCTTTTTATTTTATGCCTCTAGTTTGTTCCCCTAAAGTCAATGTTTTTCTTCGGAAACATGCCTTATGCTGCCATACCATATTTTTCTTGTTTATATCGGTTGGATTTGTTCATATTATAGGTGGTAGGGTTTATCTTTTACAGCAATCTGACACGTGGATGTGCCTACATGGCAAACACAAAACATATTATAGTGTGGACTACAGGATGTTAACGCTAATTACTTCTACAAGTAGAATGGCGGCTTGGAAATGAACAAGTAAGAAAACAAACGTTAGAAAACTTCAAACACCTATTTAGATTGTCATTGTAGACTTTAGATAAATAAGGTTTTTAATGAGTCCCGCAATCTGAAAATTGGATAGTTTCAAATGTGAGCACTTATGTCATTCGCGATATCGTCGCTACTTAAAAAGAATTTTTTTTAATAGGCTAGAAAAATATGCAAAGCCTTATTGATGGCTGACACGAAAGACTTTACACAAACATGTTTAGGTATTACCATTGTAATATATTACGTATCGTAGACGCGAACAACATTGGATTCACAAATTGTATTAGTTTTCAGAAGCTGTTGTAGAACCTATTTGTTGACCGGAATCGCTTTTTTTACTTTGTAAAGAGTACAATTTTTTACACCAAATAGAAGAATTGACTCATGTGTAATGTAAGCAAAAAAATTGTATCCGTATATATGTATAAAGTGTGAATTCATTATTTATTACTATAGAAATGAGAAAGCCAGCCGTTAGATTGTGGTTAACCTTTAACTACATCTTTAAAAAATTTCACCTTGAAACACAGGTCAGGCGTTTTTTGTAGTATTACGTCTTTAAAATTAGGGAAAGCTGCAGATAGTTCTGCAATGCCTTCAAAGATATATTTATAAAAGTACGGTTGAACATTATAGTTTAAATTGACACATAGATTTTGTACTTTGCAAAAACACAAAAAACTGAAACTAATTCTGTTGTCAATGCCTCTGATGATGTATGAAGATGATACCTATGAGAAATGTTAGGTTCGTGTTTTATGTCGCAATTTTTACTCTTATCCTCTTTAAACAATTACCAGTCGCACAGTCACATGGCTTGCGAATACTAGACCTATTGTTACGGAACCAGGCAGATACGCAATGCGCAAGTGTTTACATTCATGGTTCCGAAGTACTAGAAGAGTTTGAAAAATTCAATGAAAATTATGTAGGTTTTCCCAGAGCTTATCAACAGAATTCAATTTTATCATCTTTGTGTATAAAATACGTTGTCTTAACAAGTAGCTATATCAATCAAACGCAAATTTTAAGAGACGTTTTCCGATATGCTGAAGCATCGTCAGTAGTGCTACTTCCAGCAAAGATAGGCTACGTACAAGCCTATAATGAAGAATATATAAAGGATGTGGTGTACGGCGTGTTTGAGAGCAGCTTTTATCTCTCAGTACACTGCATATTCTTAATTGTCGATAATGGTGACGTATTTCAATGGGAAAAATACAGCACTCAGCTGCA
>JAANSM010002874.1:0-14038 GCA_036850725.1 Orchesella villosa | reverse complement strand
TCGTCGCGTATCGCCCCAGGAATGCTCATCAAGAGAAGGACTTAATTTCCATGTTTACTGCGATGAAAAAGAGGACACCGTGTATTTGTTGGATGCTCAAGGGAGAAGTGTCGCCACAATGATTTCTCCACAAATAAAAGCCACCACCGTAGACACCATGTTGGTAGCCGCAGGGATTCAAGCAAGTAGAACCAACGGTGCCCCTGAAAATGACTTGACAAGACCGATAGATACTTACGAGGTTGTGTGGAAACCTGCCACCTCTTTTCAGATGGAAGGGAGCTTGAAAATTCCAATCGATTCTACAGATTTCACGAAGCTGCCCAGTTATCACAACCTTTTAAAGAGTTTGGAGTTTCGCAATAAATTTACGAGTGGGGAGAAGCTTATTTTCGAGAATGTGAACCGGTTGTGTGAACTCTACATCCTGAAGGCCTTGTTTGACATGGGTTGGAAGCCCCATCTTGGGAAGACCATTAGATTTGACGAGTTAACAAAGGAATTCAACATCATGGAAGTTTTTATTCCCGCATTTCGCCATTACTTGAGCTACCTCGTGAAGCAAGGGGTGCTGGTAGAGCAGGGTGTCTCTAAGTATACAATTAAAACGCTCCCAGAAGAGAAAGAAGTTGCTGAAGACTCGATTGACAAGTTACTAACTGCTTTATCTACATATGGACCCATTCGCTCCCTTCACTGCTGCGGTTCCCAGCTGGCTTCGATTCTTCAAGGGCGCGTGAAAGGACAGCAACTCCTTTTCGAAGAGGGGGAAAGCGGACTCACACCTGCGGAGCAGATTTACAAGACAAATCTTTACTACAGGAGCTCTGCAAATGCTGCACCCCAAATCTTCCTTGAGGTTGCTTGCCATTTATGGAACTCCACGAATACTACGATGCCTCACCGAAAACTCAGGATTTTGGAAGTGGGAGGAGGAACTGGAGTTTTTACTAGTGAAGCTCTACCCATTCTATCTGAAGAGTATATCGATTACACCTACTATTTCACTGATATATCCACCAGCTTTCTTAAAAAGGCGGAGGCTAAGTTCCCCTCCCAGCCGCCCAACTCAAACATTATTTACAAAACGTTTAACATTGAGAAACCTCCCCTGGCGCAAGGTCTCCCACCAGCTTACTTTGATATTGTGGTGGGACTTGATGTCCTTCATGTTACGAAAGAACTGCAAAATGCACTCGCAAATATTCACAGCGTCCTCAAGCCAGGGGGCCATCTCATTATTGGAGAAACTTGTAAGCCTATTCCGGAAGTGGATTTGTCCTTTGGGATTGTGGACGGGTATTGGCAGTTCAAAGACTATGACATTCGCCCATCTCACTGCACTATTTCTGCAGATGGCTGGCTGAGCTTGTTGCAAGAATCCGGATTTGCTGGACCCAGCTCCAAAGCTCTCCTCGCTAATAATCACATGTGTGTCGTTGTTGGAACAAAACGTCATCCTGAGAAGACACATGAGATGAACAACGCTGCTATTAGTACTAAGCTGTGGCTGTTGTTGCATGATTTGGATAACAAACCGGAAGTCATAGAAGGAATTGTCAAGCGGATGATGAATTTGGGCAGAAGTCTGGTTCCCTGTTGCATTTCAGAGGGAGTTCAAAATCTTTCTCCACATCTGCAAGGAAGAACAGCTGATTTTGAAGGGGTATTATGTATGTTTGAAGGGAAGGACTCATTCGCATCAACAAACTGCCGAGCACTGTTAGATCCTTTGCTCCTTGTCTCCAAATTTCTCATTGAAAAGGGTGGAAGTAGAAGGCTCTGTGTGGCTACCTTCGGATTGTCCACAGCGTGCAAGGATACCGTGGTTGGAAATCCCTCTTCGGCAACTGCTTTGGGATTCCTGAGATGTGTCAAGTTGGAGGTACCTTCATTAATCTCCAAGTTGGTGGACTTGGATCCGAATGAGAATGAGCGAGAGAAAATGTTGGACGTGCTTGTGCAAGAGTTGTGGATGGGGGATGATGAGACGGAACTCTCATATCGAAATGGGGTTCGCTACAACCGAAGGTTGATTGCTACGCCTCCCACTACCACCCGGGACTTTGTGCCGATCCCTCCCAAAGTCCAAAACTATTCTGTGGAGCTCCCGCGTTCAAACTTACTCACAGATTTGCTCTACCTTCCCAAAACTGAGGATGTTGCGACGGAACAAAACCAAGTGGTTGTAGAGGTGAGAGCTGCCTCCCTCAATTTCAAGGATGTGCTCAACGTTATGAAGCCATCGGAAGAGTTTAAAAAAATGAGCACAATCGGAATAGACTTTTCTGGAATTGTTTCATCAGTCGGGGTAAATGTCGAAGGAGTTCAAGTTGGAACACCAGTTTTTGGAGTTTCCTGGGACCACAGTACTTTCTGTCGATACCTTCCCTCCTCACTCGAGAATCTGACGGTGATCCCAGACGGAATAAGTTTTGAGGAAGCGTCAACCTTCCCCCTCGCCTTTCTCACGGCTTGGTACTGCCTTGTCAACATTGCGCAAGCGGCGCGAGGCCAAACTGTTCTTATTCACGCTGCGTCTGGAGGCGTTGGTTTGATAGCTATTCAAGTTTCCAAGCTCCTGGGTTTGAAGATAATAGCCACCGCGGGTAGTGAAAAGAAGCGAGCGTTTTTAACCAACGTCGGCATCCCTCACGTTTACAACTCGAGAAGTCTTGAATACGGAAAGAAAATTAAGGAAATTACGAACGGAGAGGGAGTTGACATTGTCCTGAACTGCTTAACCGGCCCTGGTTTTAAGGAGACGTCGCTGGAAATCACTAAAAATGGAGGGCACTTTGTGGAGATTAGCAAACTCGACATTTGGAGTGAAAAAGAAGTAAAAGAAAGAAAACCCTATGTTAACTACACCATTGTTGATTTAAAAGTAGTCGACCGAAAAGAGTTGAGTCCAATCTTGACTCATTTAGCTACCCTCATCGAATACGGGTCCATAAAACCCCTTCCATTTACAAGGTTCACAGCTTCCAAGCTAATAACCGCACTCAAGTTCCTTCAGAAGGCGAAGCACATTGGGAAAGTGGTTATCAAAATGCCTCAGTTTGATCTCCAAACAAAAATATTTCGAGACTTGCTATTTAACGACAGAAGCACCTACCTTATCACTGGAGGGAAAGGGGCGATCGGTCTTGCCATCACGGAATGGATGGTTTCACACGGAGCAAAACATCTCGTGCTGATGGGACGAGGACCACCCAAACAAAAGGTTTTGGAAAGAGTTGCAAAACTAGTTGAAGAAACTGGTGCCAACATAATCTTCAAAGAGGCGGACGTTGCTGATTTCCACCAATGTAAACAAGTCATCAATGACATTAGCGAAGATTCAAAATTGCCACCTTTGCGCGGAATACACCATTGTGCAGGAGTTCTCTCTGATCGCACAATAATGAACCAAGACTGGGACAACTTTGATTACGTGCTAACACCGAAAGTACAGGGCGCTTACAATTTGCACACTCTTACGGAGGCTCTGCCCCTTGAATTTTTTGTCCTTCACTCATCCATGTGTGCCACATTTGGCAACTTTGGACAGAGCAACTACTGCTCTGCAAATACATACATGGAGGCTTTGATTGCGAAGCGGGTCTGGATGGGACTTCAAGGAATGGTTGTGAGCTGGGGCCAATGGAATGCTGGTCTTGCTGAGAACATGGAGCTGGAAATCTTTTCTCCTTTTACAGAAGCTGGAGGGTTGGCTGCTCTAGAGGCACTTTTCTTTGAAAATAGAGTTGCTGCTGTGGCGGGCATATTGAAATTTGACAAGGTGATTGTACGAATACCTAACTACCAAAACACTTTGCTGGAAACCCTTAGTCTGGAGAAGCAGACGGTTGTTTCCGTGGAGATTGTAGGTAGAGACAACAAAGAGAGGCTGCCGGACGTCTACTTTAAAATTAAAGAGAAGGAAGAAAAGGAAAATTTGGTTAGAAATTTTGTAAGGGAACGAATTAGCGAAACGTTAGGTGTTGCACTAAATGAGATGGATGAAAATGTCAAGTTTTCTTCTATGGGATTTGACTCCCTCCTCAGTATAGAGTTTTATAACAAGCTTCAGTCAGAGATGGGTGATATTCATTTGGGATATATTGATATGGAGGAACAAGGTACTGTGAGTCAAGTGAGTGACCTGATCTTGACTCGGTTGGAGGAATGTGGAAAATAAGATCATGTTTGATCAAGAATCAGAAGTTTAAAAACTAAAGGTAATCATTCGTCCACTTACTGTCAAAGGAAAATGAGTAGTTTATGTCATAATTTGTTATTATCAATTGTAAAATTTTGTTAATTTTTATGCATTGTATTGCAGAGCTTGGATATCCGATACCTTTAAGGTATTGAGGTACAAGGTATGGGTATCAGGTAATACCTAATACCTAATACCTGATACCTTAAAAAATCCTGGAATACCTGATATCTGTACCTACTACCTGAACGAAAATTAATAATACCTTTTACCTTTACCTGATACCTAGCCGAAACTTGAAAATACATTTTACCTTTACCTGATACCTTATGAAGAATATATCTCATATTTTTGAGTCCGTTAATTTTTATAGTCAGCAATAATTTGTCTAAAGAAGCATTTTTGTGTTAAAATGTATATTATAGTTCATTCTACATGCCCATTTCTTACTGAAATTGGTATAAATCCAAAGTTTTGCTTCTTAAATCACAAATTTGAGTACCTGATACCTTAACCTAATACCTTATTAAAATTTAAAAATACCTGATACATTTTTAAAACTCAAAAATACCTGATACCTTTAGAAAAATTTGAAGTACCTGATACCTAATAATACCTATACTTAGTACCTTAAACATTTAAGAAAAATACCTTGTACCTGTACTTTTTACCTTTCCAAAGCACCTTTCCAAGCTCTGTTGTATTGTGACACCCGTTTCTATTCGCGGCATTTTTCATAAGAAAACAAATTAATAAAAAGTGCAAAAACAGAGTAGAATAGGTAGATTAGAGGAACATAAGTAAGAAGTAATGGGGCTCTTTGACACTCAATGTAAAAGATAGTATCATCATCATCATCATCAGCTTCGAGGAGTACTAGAGTTAGCTTCTTCCTTTCCAAAGTTCCGATCAAAGTTAGCAGATAAGCCATCGTAATCAGAGAAAAGCGTTCCAAAGTAGCATAAGTTTATTTGAGATTCTGTTAGATTTAAATTCTTTTACTACAATAATGGGATTTTATCCTAATTCTTCTTTTGTTGGAATAGAGTTTAAGTTTAACGGTTAAGACTGCCCTTCTGGTATAATTAAAATTTAAGTTACATTCCTATTCATTAATACCATTCTAAATTACCCCAAAATTATTAACTTTATTCATTGACAACGAATAGTGATAAATTACTTATTTAATTGTCTTCGACAAAGTTTCTAAATTCAAACATAGTCTGTAATAAGAGGAGATCAGTTACTTAATTGGGATTTGACAATTGGATTTTTAAATAAAACAAATTCGCACAATTGGCAAATATCTAATGTTCCCTCATTCTTGTTATTGTGCATCAGTACATTCAACTCCATCTTTTTCAACCAATATACATCATCAACACTAAAAAATAAAGGAGGTGGAGAACCCGAACCACGCGTATAGGGCCAGGGCTCCCACTCATAAAGCAGTCTCTTGACGTATCAAGGGGTAAAACTGGATTCCAGTTCAACCTCTGATAACGCAGCAGCCTCTTCAGAAGGCTCCTCAGGCCAAGAAGACCAGAGTCAGCAAAACAGTAACATACTTACGATTAGTTTTTAAATTTGTTTTTATCATGACACCCAAAAAATGGGTACGTCACAGTATTATGACTGCGTCTTGTGATTTATCAAAATGTTTCTAATTGCCTTTGTTAACTTCCTGCTTACGATTAGGGCGTCTGTTGTAAAATTATAATTTTAGTTGCTTTATGAAAATGAATGACAGTATAAAATAAATAATCCTCTCTTTTATTTACATAAATATATGTTTTGCGACTAAAATTGAAAATTTTATTCTGCGAAAAGGGGTGCAAAAGTGACAAAGCACATTACATTCCAAATTTTTGCTCGAAATTACAAATCCCAAACGTTTCTTAAATAAAATAACTTTCCAAAACAACGTATATTCATGTGTTTGTTAAAATGCACTTTTTTAAAACAAATAGTTGTTTGAAATTAGAAGGATGCCAAATTTAAATGACTTTTTCTCAAAAACTTAGACTCCTATGGGAGATCTGGGCGCAGATTTGGAATCCTCGCATTTCCAACGATGCAGTATATCTTCATTGAAATGAAATTTTGAAAGACAATCCGTACATTTATAGAGAATTGGCTCGTCTATCTGTAGCTGGTAAAATATAGTTCTCAAGTAATTAGCAAGGCAAATCTCAAACTTTAAATTGAATGAAAATTGAATGAGATCAATATTGGTAATTATGAAATAAAATTACGAATACTTAAGCATTTACAGCCAAATTGACGTGATTATTTTTATTTTTTTTATTTTTGGAGTAAAACATTGCATTTTTGAATAGATTTTGTAGTCCTTGTGAATTCAACCAAACACTGTCTGCTATTATAGGGAGTCTATTGGATCAAGCTTTGTGCGTCATTTACAAGAAGCACTGCGTTTTCCACAAAAAATAACGTAGGTTTAAAGCTGCTTTCACTTGACTTAATGGAAATGAAAAGCCCATGCAACTGGGTTGTTCATGCGTACACAAAGGTCAAGATAATGTTTGAGCAGATATACCAGAAGGCTTACGATTTGTGCCGTTTTCATTGTGGTTACAATAAACGACAAGATCTGCCTAAAGGTGTACCTTTATTCTTAACTATACATTGAAGACGCTAAAAATGGAACAAGAAGGTCGAACAAAATATCTACTTTCCCTTTCACTACAACATGACTTTCTATAAACTCAGCAATTTCCGTATGCCCGTGGTAATAGGGCGATAACTCGTAATATTGCATGATTTACACCTAGTTCTATTTCCTTTAGAAGTTGTCGTCAGATATCTTATGAAGAAGCCGGATACACTTGGTCTTCATTCTGTTTTGAAGTGTTGGGGGTTTATGTCTGGCTTGCCTCTACATTCTCTACAAAATGTAAAAAAAAACTATAATAACTTATGACTACATATTCTTGTCCCATTTAAATATTGTTCCAGTATGTAGTTTAGACGTACCTATTTGCAATGTGTTGTTGATTCTAGTGTACTTGTCGTTCCACAAGAGACTTGTACCCGAGAATCAGGAAGGCTATTAAAAAATCGATCCTCCCACCATATGCTCCATTTTTAACATAGTCTGCGCATGATAAAATATTTGTAGTTTGTAGAATTTGTAAGCCGTGAGTGAGTACGGAAACCTGCACCGTCTTGAATAATCTATCACAAAACATGCTTATTATTATCTTAAAAAATAATCATATCGCATATTATGTATTGTTAAAAATATAGGTATATACCTTCAGGCAGATTTCGTCACTTTATTGTAACCGCAATGAATACGTTCAAATCGTAGACTTTTTGGTATATCTGCTCACAATGATCTTGGCCTTTGTATACGCATGAATAACTCAGTTGTATGTGCTTTTAATCTCCATTTAGTCAAGTTAGGCTGCTTTAAAATTACGTTGTTTTCTGTAAAAATCGCAGTGCTTCTTGTAAATAACGGACACGCTGGATCCAATAGACTCCCTATAACAGCAGAAGTGTTTGGTTGAATTCACAAGGACTGCAAAATCTATTTGAAAATGTAATGTTTTTTTGTACCTTTTAACTTTAAACCCCTTTTTGTCAGTGGTTGCAGCTTAGTGATGATGCTATGAAGAGTTTACCTTCGTTTCTGTTGGTCTGCCAGGTTATGCCCAATTTGAATGAGTAATTATATCATTCAACGAGATATCCATTGGTTTTTATTTTATTGCGTATTGTCATTACGCCATATAATTAGTATTACCTTGAAGAAATTGCACAAGACCTCTCAAAGTTTTTGGTATTCATTTTATTGCCCATTGTCTTTTGCATTCTATTTCGTCGTACAGTCATAATGTATTCATTGCCTTGGTTGTCTCAATTTTTCCCTTTCCGCCAACTATATTACGTAAACTAATTATTCACATTTAATAAAAACGACAAATATCCTGATACAGCTATGTGTAATATTAAAACAAAACACTTATATGCCATAAATGAATTATAACTAAATGCCAACAATCTGGAACAGAGACGGGTTACTTTAACAAATACTTGACAATTATGACTCTGCTTGTATGTACTTTCCAGTTGTAGTTTGTTAAAAACCTGAGGATCGAGTATGAATGATGAATGATGATAAATCAACACAAACTTAAACAGCTACTTCAACCCGAGAATAGTACAAAAAGATTATGAATTTTATATAATAATTAATAATGTATCAGACAATATAGTTTGAATTTGGACATAATATGGTGAAAATGTTCTGTTAAAAAATTAAATACATTTAAAAAGAATTGTAAGGAAAAATAATATAATAAAAAAATATATTATAAAATCAAGACTCAGATATTGGACGCAGCTTATTAAAAACCAAGTTGATTGGTTTTTCCAATGTAAGAGTAATATACGGCAACACCACAATATCTTCTAGTTTATCCGTTGTTGAAATATTGTAATAACGAATAATCTTGGCAGTCAAGCACATCATCTCCATAATCGCAAACTTGTGTCCTATGCATTTCCTGGGCCCGGCAGAAAACGGAATAAATGCGTAAGGATGCCGACGTTGGTTCTCATCTGGAGAAAACCGTTCGGGAATGAAGTCTTTGGGATTTGTAAAATGGATGGGATCTTTATGAATTCCTGAAATATAAATGGCTACTTCGGTTCCTGTAGCAAGTTCTAGATCCGCTTCTAAATTGAGATAATAAAAAACAGTTCAATACAAAAATATATGTTAATAAATAATTTTCTGAACTAGTATAACTTACCGAGTTGTAAAGGAGCCTTGAGCTTTCTCATAATGCAGAAAACAATAGGAAAATGACGAAGTGTTTCATAAACACACATTTCCAAATGCTTCAACTTTGCCAAATCTTGATAATGAATTTCTTTGTTGTGAATTAAGTCATCAGCATCCTGAAATAATGAGTCAACCTCTTCGCGACACAATTTTTGGTGGAGGGGATGACTGGCCAGGAAAAATAGGAGGAATTGAAGGGCACCTTCTGTTGTTTCATAACCCTTACGAAAATTTAAAAAACTATTCAGCGGCAACGTCCACAAATTATTTTTAATCTTACATGAAAATTTATCGCAATTTATTACATACAGCGCTCATAAGTGTTGCTGTTTCTTCCAAAACTCCTTCAATGGAAACACCTGCAGTCAATAAATCATCCTTTAAACTCCCATTCTTTCCCCCGTTTACTAACTCATCTTCAGCAATTGCTCTTTTCGCATGTTTCCAAACCAGATCTGAAATAAATTGTGAAACTTTTGATAATGGATGGAATTGCCAAATAAAATCGAAAAGGAGCCAAGGACTCATAACCCTTTTGGTTGCAACTTCTTTCATTCTGTAATGAGAAAGTGAGATATTTATACATTGATTTTCGATCAGTTAGATACCCTTTCAACATAAAATTAAATCTCTAATAGAAAAATTTACTTACCGACTAATAAGTTCCGTCAAACGGATGTCCCCTTCCAATTTTTCAACAGATTCAATATCACTGACTTGGATTCCCAATGCAGCTCCTGAGAATTGAAATAAAATAATTAATACATGACACAAAATTATTATAAATTAATTTAAAATCTTACTCGCAATTGCATTTAGAATTGCAATTTTTAAGAGATGATCTATTCCCACTCCCTTCCCAGTATTAGTTTCTCCTAAAGTTTGAACGAGAATGTCTGCTTCTTCATTGAAAATCTGCATGTAGCTGAGGATCGTCTTGTAGGAGAAGAAATGCTTGCTCAAAAGTCTTCTCCTAAACTTCCATTTTTCTCCAGTGGAAACCACAAGGCCGTCCTTCCATACTGCTCTTAAGGGCTCGTAAATGAATCCTTTCCCGTAATGATTCATATCAGTTGAGCTCAAAAGTTTCTAAAATGAAATTATCTATTTTTGTAAAAAAAAAATTGGGTCGTAGTTGGCCTTTATGATGTTTGAGATTTGTTTAAAACTTTACCTGGACATACTCTGGTGAGTTCAAAAATATAAAAGGTTTGTGGCCAAATTGCACCTTGTAAATTGGACCGTATTTTCGGGTCCAGTCATCAAGAACACTCAACGCAGCTAAAAAAAATGAAAACGTTTGACAAATGGCATTATATTTTTGTAGAATAGTGATAAAATATTTTCGTTTTAGTTGAAAAATAGTAAAACATGTTTTTGAGTGCTTACTTTTCATGTTCCTCAGAGCAAGCACGTTTACAATACTCCCAAATAAATAGTTACCAGGTCCCGGAATACTTCTTTGTTTAGTTTTAAATGCAACCTGCTTCCCTTTTTTCTCCTTCGCCAGCCACAAGATGACAAGAAAACAACAAAGGATGATGGTTAAAAGAGAATGAAAATCAGCACAGTTGCAAACCCCATCACTCAACCTCGGTAATTCAAAGGTTGACCACATTTTTTAAGCTCTACAAAATTGAAACGCTTTTTTACACAACCGATCAACCACAACTAGTGTACGTTGCCACTCGTGCCACCGTTCCAACCCATATAAGTAAGTGCATGTGATGCGCTGCTTATTTTGCAGCTGAAAATATGAGTCCCATTTTCCCCTTAAGTTGTTGGCCTCTAAAAATATTGTTTTGCTTAGTTTTCAAAGGCATTCTTTACTTAGAAAATGTTGTAATTCTATTATTTGCATATTACAAAAACAACCATAATATTTTTATGATTTTTCCACTTCGTTGAACCTGAACCTCTTCCCGGATTGAAAGAATCAACAATGAAAATCTCCACAAACAAATGCCACGAGCAAAAACAATCACAACAACCAGCCGCATACGATGTAGGTCACCGGTGCAATAAAAGATGAAAAAAGCAGTCCAAGTTCAACAAATAAAATATGTTAGTAGTTGCAAGTTTCTATGAATGGGAAAATCTCAAAATCTTTTCTCACGATAACAGAAAACCTGCTAATAATCCGTCATCCAAGTGCTGATTTTCAAACAACAAGCGAACAACAATTAATTCACTAATTTTTGTTTGTTCGATTTATTTTCTGCAATTCGTCGGTTTATATCTATCCCAACCCCAACAAATTAGTATTTAATATTTTGGTGAAAAAATGAAAGATTAATTAAAAGTGTAATTTTACGTAATGACTAATAATCCCATTTGATCACAATACGGGAAGTTCAAAGCTGCATTACAAATGTTAGTTTTTTAAGGATTGCAGAGGAACTGGTAGGAATGGGTAAACAACTGACGTAATTACTGCATATCTCTTGTTATTATTCTTTGCGTGGGAATATACATGTAAGCATATTTTGTTTATGCTTTCAATGTTATGATTATTCTGAAAGATTTTAATTGAGAATTTCTAGCTAAAACCCTTCTTTCATTTCAGTTTTCAGTCTTTCGTGGAACACGAGAAGAGCGCATGTTTCTGTGATGCCGATATTTTCTTTGCACCTGGTAGTGGACAAGCGTATTTTACCCAGAAATAAAGTGTTGTCTTCAGTCTTTGTGCTTTCCAAGTCATATAATTACATCAGAATTTCCTGCTATGTGTAAGTATAAAGCGAGAAGATAACATTGTCACAAGAGCAGTTTGTTTATGACTTACTGCAATCCCAATATTATTCTAAAAACAAACAACAAAATATTTATTAAATTAAATATTTCGTAAGCAACTGAGGCAAAATTGTACCTGTGCGCAGCAATATAAACCCGACCTTTTCATCATGAGCCGTAAGTAGAGACTTGATTTTTTCAGCAATTTTATAAATTTATAATTTGAATTTGGATGGACTGAATTTTTACTTATTTTTAGTTCCTCGAGAGAAAATTTGGCTTTCGACTGCACTCAAAGACGAGGATGTACCGGGTGCCCTCACCCTCTACTTTTCATTGCGGAGAGTAATAACGTCTCACAAAGTAGCTGTAATTGTTTCCCAAAAAGTGTCAAAAGACTTGAGAGAAGTTCTCCATCATGTTTTTGACTACGTCTTTCTCTTGGAGGAAGACTGGAACACGGCTGGACTGGAAAATAACGATTTTGTCAAGTTGTTTGCACTCACTTTAAAATCTTTCGAGAAAATTGTGATGCTCTCTCCAAACATGTTGGTAAGTGTCTGTCTGAGAATGTCATAAAATTTAAGAGAAATATATATTTAGGGTATTCACTTCAGCGTTGTTAGGTAATTTTTCGGATTTGATTTTGGGTCGCTCACGACAACATGGTGTTATCAGCGTATGATAACTAACATAACACTAACAAAGCTGAACTGAATTCCCTCATTGAATTGTAAAAGAGAAAATCATGAGTAACGTTTCTGTAAATGATGAAGGTAGTGAAAAATTGTGATGAACTTCTGGACAAATGTGAGGATACATTACAACCGTTAGCTTGGACCGAAGCAGGGGACACTTCCCTTCTTGTTGTGCGTCCATCTCTTCCAGTTTTCAGGGGACTTATGAAAGGAATCGCTAACAGGAATGGGACGGGTGTAAATGGATTTTTGAAAACCTGGATTATTAACCAAACGCCAAATTACTACTTTATTCCTGAGAAGTATAATCAACGACTCTTTTCTCAAGCTGGAATGTTATTGTATGTTTTAAATTTCATTGTGATTTCCATGTAGTTAAGTAATTGAATTTGTATCATGAATTAATTATATGGATGGTTGATTTAGGGAGGCAAATAACATGTCGATTGTTAACTTGGATAACAAATCGTTGGAAAAGGTGATCAATGACGAGTACGGATTCTTAGAAGAGGTAAGAGGAATGTATACTGACTAAAAAGGCAGACGACAAATTTTTATGGGATTTATTTGGGTTTTGTAGAGGATTTTGCAACTCTGGAAAAGTATTCAGGACGAGAAAGTGCTCCCACTCCTCAAATCGCTTCCAAATGACCTTCCTGAAGAGCCCAATGATACATTCAAAAATGATGCGATTGCAATTATTGGCATGAGCTGCCGTTATCCTAGCTCCAACAATTTGGAAGAATTTTGGCAAATTTTGTTGGAGGGGAAAGACGCCACAGGAAATCCCCCAGAGTTCCGTTGGCTACGTGAGCAATGCAGCAGAAACAAATCGGATAGCAGAAAGACAAATGCGGGCTTTTTGAAATGTCCTGTTGACGATTTTGACGCCAAATTTTTTAACATCAGTCCAAAGGAAATGGTCTTTCTTGATCCTCAACATAGACTTCTTCATGAGCTCGTTTGGGAAGGGCTTGAGGATGCTGCAATTGACCCAAACTCCCTTGAAGGGACGAATGGAGGTGTTTTTATTGGTTCTTGGCTTAGTGACTACAAAGACATCTTGACTCATGCAGGGGACAGTGAGTTTTACAGAATTTACATGGGAAATTCAATTGGAGCTGGGGCAGCGAGAATTTCCCACTTGTTGGGACTAACTGGGCCAAGTATTGCTACTGAATCTGGATGTTCTTCTGCAATGGTTGCTGTTCATCTCGCTTGTAAAAGTCTTCAGCGTGGAGAATCTGATATGGCTTTAGCATGTGGAGTTAACCTCCTTCTTCACCCTTTTGATAGGGAGGAAATCCCAATGGTCGTTTCTCCAAATGGACTTTGCAAAGCGTTTGATGCAAAAGCAGATGGATTTGGGAGGGCAGAAGGATGTGGTGTGCTGGTGCTAAAGCGAGTTTCTGATGCTGTTCGGGATGGGGATAAAATTTGGGCCCTTATCAGAGGCACGGGGATGAGTCAAGAGGGAGTTAGTAAGAGTATGGGCACTCCAACTGTCCATTGCGAGACTTTGGCTATGAAACAAGCGATTCAGGATGCGAATGTGGACCCGGCCAGAGTTTCTTATGTGGAAGCTCATGG
>JAANSM010002873.1:0-14038 GCA_036850725.1 Orchesella villosa | reverse complement strand
ATCCATGTACCTCGCAAATGTATAACTCGGAGTACCTTAAATGGGAATGCGTCATAACTCAGACCTTGTTTTGAGATATAACTCCGTGACATAACCCGTGTGATTCGGAGGTAGTGTGGGTTACTATGATGATGTTCACAGACAGTTTCGAATGATGTACGCATGAGATTGTAAGATGCTATTTGGAGCATGAAAAACACGCAAGTTTCACATCCCATCCAACATTGCTTATCAAGATGGCAAATACACACGTTATTATGTACTGTCACGAGTGTCACGGTGTATGAAGCATTACCTGTGCTACTACAAAAGGTTTGTGTCAATGTGGTACTGAGTAGAGTAGTAAGACTACTAAAACTAAGAAGGAAATTGTCTTCCACTCTCGGTTTCATTGCAATTTCTGCGCATATAATGGTCTCTCTGTAACAGTAACTGAACTGCATTGGATATCTCATCTCACATCTAAAAAAACGACGTCATTCACTAGGAAGGCTTCTTGGTTTACTAACCTTTACATTAGACTCTTTACTAAAAAACTGTATAAATTTTGTTTATCATTTAGAAACTTAGCAGAATAAGCTAAGCAGAATATATAATTCGAAAGTGACATGTTATTTTGTCTGTACAATGTCTTTTGGACATGTTATTGCATATTCCGCTATGAGGGTAAAGGGTCCTAAGAAGTCTACTACATTTTCTAAGTACCTAAGTATCAAAGCTAAAAAATTGTTTCTCGTTATTGTTTGCACATGGTAATAACTATAATCATGAACTATGTATCCTTCTACTATATGCTACTTCACCTTCCCCTTCGCCTCGAGTTAACATGTTTTAGCTCAAAAATATGAATTTTTTAATTGAAATCCTTTGCAACCCCATAATTTTAAGGTTGACGCTTACTTTCTATAACAAATCTTCACTTTCTTTCTCAAACTCTTGACCATTCAACACCACCACATCTAACAAACTCTAAAATAAGATGTTGAGCTCAGTTTAAATTTGTCATTTGTCGCAAACATAGCATTCATGTATAAATGTGAGCCAGTTTTAAGCATGGGATCTCGAAACGGGCTCCGAGCCCTTATCTTCATATCAATCCTTCAAGGATACAACTCAAAAATAACTTTTCCAGTTGATTCATCAATAGATGCAGATCGGCAATACATTCGTAGTTTGGAAATCACCGAATCAGATCCTGATTCTAGTGAAAGTGAGTATTTCTACTCACCAAATAGGAAACTAAAGGATGATGGAAGCTGGAACGGATGGAATTACAGAGATACAAATAAAAGTAAGTTTGAAGTACGTGTCTCGTTCATAAAAGTTTAGAATGAAGTGGTTATCTAATCTCCCAATTAATCTCTAGGATGGTCTCCCGACGAGAAAACCATTCAACTTCAAGTTTTAGACGAGTCCCCATTTCATCACGGCCGTCCTGCGTGGCCCCATGATGAATACATATTGGGAGTATATGATTTCAAGGCTACCACGTCTCGAGATAACGATACGAATACAAATTCCCCTCAAGTGAATCCTGACAGTGAAACTATCGAAAACCCGGAAGATCTTCAGAAGTATTATGAGTGGAAGCGATTGCAACCACGCCCTTCACCTACTGCCTTCATTGGCCCTGGTTTTTATGACGTGGGCTCTAGCAGTAACTATTACGGAACGGGTACAGCTTCACAGTCATCATCACCATCATATTATAGATACCATCTTCCCACTCACCAAGCCATTACTGATGGATCCGGAAATGTGCAGAGCACTTCACAGAATAATCAAGATTCTGTTCCTGGCACTCCAAGTGAATCTAGCCAGAGTACCAGGCATTTTAATCCTTATGCTTCAGGTTCATATGGTATGAATATATTTTTTCATATAAAAAGTGTAAAAAAGTAGTGAACTTGGACAATGCTGACTAATGTTTCACAAAATTCGAACAGATCTGTACAAAAGAAAACGGGTGAGATTGCAAATCCACCCAGGATTAATTGCAGCCCCTTTGGCTGGCCTGGCAGCTTTCGGAGCGGCATCCGCATTGACTTCAAAACCACTTCTGGTTGAGTTAGGCTATGTCAGAAACAAACCAGAATTTGGAGGGCAGGGGGGCTCATGGGGATGGCCAGCAACTGGAGGTGGCGGGGGTTATAGACCATATCCACCTTTTTATCCTCCACCTAATCCACCCATCCATGGAGTTGGATTTGGTGGTGGTCCCCCACTAGGAGGTGGAATTGGTCCTATAGGAGGAGGCATAGGTCCAATAGGTGGAGGCATAGGTCCAATAGGTGGAGGCGTTGGCCATGCACATGCTACTGGTGGGGGCGGCCCAATTTATCCCATTTTAAAACCTACACGAGGTGGAGGAGGTAGGCCAGGAGGAGGATCATCTTGGTGGAATCCATTCGCTGGACTGACGCCGCGTTTGGTAATTGAAAGATAATAATTTTCTTTAACAAAATGCCTTTAATATACAAAATATATGTCCATAATCTCCTCTATTGTGATATAAATGCTTGAACAGGTGGGATGATGAAGTTTGTGATATATAATGCAATTATTAACGTATGTTTGTAGCATGTGAGTTTTTATTTATGTAAATAAAAGTTATTTAAAGTTTAAACACTAAACACATAGTATTACGAAAAACTAAGAAGCAGTAATGACGATAAGTATATATTAACAACTTTGTACAGCAAGCGCTTGCCTACTTAAGTCTATATTTAGCATAAAAGGAGTACTCTATAATAGCTAAGTAAAAAAGTGGTACTTGTGTAAATTTTTGCTTTGATACCATTATTTACACAAACCCAAACTTAAATCTACGAATGAGGAAGAACACCCTGCTAAAATATTCTGCAGGTATCCTCCTCAACTGGGAGTGGGCATTTCCAGTGCTTTGCAAATTCCTCAGAATTTCTCAAAGTCCCTTGTACCAGCATTTGACTACTACTACTAAGCCTAGTTCCAATAGCCCCTCTACTTCTCTCCGCGGAGCAATGACTCTGTGCAAATGAGAGGAAGAAGAGTTGTTCTGGAGTATAATCCTGCAAACCTGGAAGAATCTCTTGTTCATTTACTTGTTCCAAAGCGGAGCTGTGGTATGCCATGTATCCCAATGTCAAGGCTCCGTTTTTCAATATCAATTCCCGGACATACTCTTTCAACTAAAAGGAAACGATCATTAGAACTCATTAAAAGTAATTCTTGCTAAATGACACAATAAAGGAGTTTGCAATCTGTCTGGTGGTTGCTGTCATTGCAGCAGAACTTTGGTACAAAGAAAGTATAGAATAGAAAATTACATCATCATCATTCTTTTCATGACTTGCTCCCAGCAGGTTTACAAACTGTTCTTTGAAACATTCCGAGATAATCATGTAGTTGGATGCGGTGTCATTGTCCCACCATGACTGAAGGCTTCCATCAACTCCCCGAAATCTGCCTGTAGAAAAATAATAAAATATGTATAATAGGATCGTTGACGTTATAAAACACTTTTATTATCTCATTCATTGCTTCATAATCTTCGGCTTTACACACCCTCGTCATTGATAGCTCGTAACATATTCTGGGCTGCTATAATCCCAAGTCCTCCATAGTTTAGTGACCTATCATTTCATAAAAAAATGTTGATGATGATGCTATATTATGTGCTGGTAGCTTTAAAAGTTTGTTTTATTATTGGAAAGAAGACTTACGGGAAGTGAATATTCATGGAGAAATCCAACTCGTCTGCGGAACCAGATGGGACCACTATGCAATAAAAAGACAGTTTGTAAAACTCCATATAATATTTAGCATCTCTACTTTCATAAAACTTTTGACGTTTTCTTATGCCTACCCAAATAATTCAATTTTTGGAAGTAGCGACTTCTAGTTTTTGTTGGATACTCGAATTTGGGCCACCTGCAAGTTTCATATTGACAGAAACCAACTTCATTATTTTATGGCTTCACAAATTCATGGAAAAATGAACTCAAACACACAAGACTGTTCGTGACAACTTTCTTTCTTTGTCTTTCATCTTACTCTTCAGCAGAATCAGAATCCATTCCTTGAGTGAATGTCGGCTCGTAAATCTCAGATAACTTTTTTCTCGATTGCCAAATTACAGTTTCGATGTAACTTTGCAAATAATTACTTGGATCTGTATAGTTCAACTGAAATAGGTACAAGAGAAACACCATCATGATCATAAGCTATTGTGCAACACTATTAAATAATAATTATACTTCCTTTTAAAAATGTATTTATAGAAATTCACAAAATTGAGACAGAATCAAGCGTAAAACAATGGATTACATACATCTGAATAAAACTCGTTGACAAAGGATTTCATGGAATCTACAGTTTCCACCGTCCACCAGTCTGGATACCCTAAAAATGTTCTCATGCGCTCAATCTTGTTCCGGGCTGTAGTCAATGTTTCATTACTGGCAATCCAGTCTATTCGGGGAGTCTCTAGTGTTTCATCAAAAGCTTCTCTCAAGTAATTCAAGGTCTCATTCAGCTACACATTCCAAACGTCAAAATGAGAAAAAAAAGAAATGAAATGAAATTAACAATCTAAAGAGCTTTTCCGGCTTAGAGTGCTACATAGAGTGTGAGTGGGAGTTGCGAGGATGTCTCAGTCTCCCCCTTTCTCGTAATAATGAATTAGATTTAGACAGAGACGAACAGGAGTCTTCTACAGGGAAAAAATGTCTTACTACCTGATTTTTCGTATCAATAGATTTTTGAATAAACTTGGTAGAAATAGCCCATCCAAAGAGTTCGTTAGTCTGTCGAGTACATGTTTGCCACCTGAAAAGTTGAATGCCATCGTGAAAGTTGTTACGCAAAAATAGAATCTTCCATACTTTCTTTTCAAGTGGGGTTTACGTTTGCATTAAACCACAATCCACATAAATATATCGTACCGTACCTAGAATTGCAGAAATCTCTCTTCAACACTTTCCTCTTGAACTGAGTGAACAGCTCCTTGAAAGCTTCTCCTGCTTCGGGCCCATAGCTCAATAGGATCCTCATACGAAGATATTTCTCTACGATCATTAAATAGTATCATGTTGATTGATTTACCAAGATTGCAGATAGATTTTTCCTTCGCATCCCAGTCTTCTAGAGCCAAACGCGAATTTCATACGCAATACCTACCTATCGTTTCAGGATCCGTTTCATTCAAAACAGTCTCAAGATGCCTCAAGTATCCCAAATCTTTCACAACAATGTTTGGCCTTTCCCCATCATCATTTCGAAAGACACGTACTTCACTTCTATTTGAAATTTCAGTGAAGGCTTCGTCAGTAAACTCCTCCAGCCATGTAACCATCTAAACCCAAAACAATTTCGAACATTTTACATGCACAATAATACGGTATTTGACCAAGGTCACAAATGTAAGGGAAACGTCTGTGCTTGCACAATAAATGCATTATAAAGTCTGCTTAACGTACCGTAGAGCTGAGCTGAGCATCATCGATTTCAGAAAGTTGATGATACATATCTTCCGGCTCATCTCTTTCATTCCTATTGACTTGTCCCTACATTTTTTCAAAAAGAAAAGAGCACATGATTCGATTCTGATTGAAATGTGAATTTGAAGAAAAATCCAATAAAAAAGGAAACTTGTGTTTCTTTCCCTTGAAAACTTACAATCGTCAAGTTCCTTTCAAACTCTAAGATTTCTGACGCAATTGTCTCTGAGTTTTTTGCCTCCTCTGGGAAAACAAGTGACCAAAGTTGTTCAATAAGTTTTTTGTACAAACTCTTCATCTCCAACGTATTCTCTCCCAGTTGCTCATTCCTGAAACTAGGGCCCGTGGGTTGTAAATCCATCATTTTTAAGAGAAAGGAAAGCCCTGAGGGAGGATGATCCAGCTATATAAAAATGTAGGTTGTTCAATGTTACCATAAAAGTAAATAAGAAAGATATATATAAGGCTTAGGCTTTTTGCTATGTAATGAAATCCGGCAGACCATGAAATAACCAAATATACTGCAGATCTTGGCGAACAAATAGCGTTGAAATATGTATGAAACTGAACGTAAAAACTTATTTGCATACAATGCTACAATCACAATCCATGCGATATATGCTATCATCGTTTAGATTTAGGTCTAAAGGCATCTTACAATTTATGACATTTTATGACCTAAGAAAACGTGCTGTTTGATGTCTGCTGCTGATCTAATCCAATTTTGCTGCAAATTCAAATATATAACACAAACAATACTCACATATATCGCATTCCTTGATGTATTCTTATCATCCACATCAACTTCAAGGGAAATGAGATAGTTTCCATCTAGCAACCGACGGATATTTCCCAACAAAACAGCGAGGGATAGGATAGGATCCGTTTTGTTATCCGGATTCGTTGTCATCTCATCCAACAGCACCTTCATTTCCGCCGACCCAACCACATCATCTTGTCTATGCATGCACGCGTGGTAAAACTCTTTGGCCATCTGAACTGATGGTAAATCAGTGGGAGAAGTGCTCGTTTCCAAAATGTCTAGAGAAAAAGAGAAAGAGAAGAATAAAATGGGGTGACTAGAACTTTCACAAGGAAGCATGTTGCGTTTTATGCAATACTTCACAAAATGTTTGGATCCACAGCACATAAAGCATAAAATTTAGTTTTCGGACAGAGATTTAAAGAAAGAAATTGCAAAAGTACAAAAGTAGTTTTCCAGTTTAACTTTGTCAAACCAAATCAAGTCCAACTGCATGGACATACTTTTTTTTTAATTTTCTCGACTAAATAAACCATTTATATCCATAAGATTTGCAACAAAAAAGAAACTTTTCTTACGCCTGATTTCCGTAAGCTGTTTTTCCTCCCAGCTCCCATGCTGGTCCCATGATTGCTTATCATCAGGAACAGGATTATTTTTAATCCAGTTCCCGCATGCAAACTGGTAAAAGTTTTTACAAGGATCCGTTCCGTAATCCAAGGACTGGATGATGCGACCAGCTTTCCGAAAACACTTTGGTGTTAAACATATCGTTGAATTATACTCTTCTGTTGCTATACATCTGCCAACTACGTCAGCAGGGTCTTCTGTGGTTGGGGCTGTGATGAAGTCCGTAGTTCCCTCAGTACTTGCATTAGTACTGCCCGTAGACATTGGCGTTGTGGACGTAGGCCTTGAAGGCCGAGGTCGAGTTGTTGCTTCAGTGTCACAATTGCCAGGTGTTGTTGGATTTTGAGGGCTTCTCGTAGGCAAAAATGTTGTACTGGGTGGCGATGCTAATTTGCAGTCACAGTCTTTATCTATGTAAAGTAAAAATAGTTTCATTTATTGCCCTAAATATTTCTAAGGATTCCTTCAATACCAACTTAATTACAAGAATCACAACAAAATGCTTACTATGACTTACTCAGTTTTACTCCAACTACAATTACAGCTATCATTAGGGCTACACCAAGGGCTGCGATAACTCCCAGGGACACGGTTAAAGACTTTTCCAGCGAGGACAGCGTCTTCCATCCTTTCCTATAAGAGTAATATTCACCTTCATAGTCGTATGACATTGGAAAAGTCATTGAGCCCGAATTACCAAACATTTTCATAGCAATTTTATGTTACAATTAACCGGAAACAATGAAACTACGTCACGCCATATCACACTAATTAATTAATTAAATTTGCTAATACGAGGTAATACTCAAATGATATTTTTTATATATAGAATGCTTTTAGGAGCCGCTATGTATAAGTCCAGACTTAACACGATGAATAAAAGCCAACGTTGAACGTAGCTTTTACAAGCAAGAAAATCCTAAATAATTTGATTCAATTTGCTAGAGCCAAGCCACAGTTTTTGGCTTTCGTGTTTGCTCATATTTATTAGAACAAAGTCAGCAAAGTGGTTTGCTGCTGGATTGTTTTGACTAGAACTTCCTGAGCCATTGCTATTTAGCACTAACATTTAAGCAGAGTATTGGTATATGGAACATGGAACATCGGTTTGGTTTGATATGAGAGATGGAAAAAATGGTCTTTCCACCTAATTTATGGATGCTGTTGATATTAACAAGAGACGAGAGATTTCATGTGTATTCAAATCCTTCCTTTGACTATAATACTTATGAGGAGTGAATGGAGTGATGCTGATCACGTAGATCAGAATCAGATCTCTGCCTTTTAAAACAGGCTGTATGTGCCGTAATCAAATCCTGTGAGGTAAACAAAGAGATCACGCTGAAAATAAATATGAATGAATGATTTTCTTAGTCATTTCATTATTTGGCAATAATACGGACATGGACTATGGACCTATATAGTATCGAGTCTCCAAAAGACAAACATCACTTGTTACTAGTTGTACACTCTCTGTTATGTTCTTGTTGACTGTTTCACTGGATCATTTCAGTTGGTCTGGAAAGATGATATGCTATTTTTGTAGCTAAACCGGAGTGAAAAATAATTCTACTAATAGAACAGTATGCAAAGGAAAAACAGCTCGACAAAAAGGAAGTCAAGTCAGCCTAAATATATGGTTATATGCGTGTAGCAAAAAGGTGGGTTGGCTTCTATTAAGTATGGCGTGGCTAATGAACGCTTAAGTAAAGTGAAAAAAGTGACGTGATCATATTCTCATTCCGACTGTACCTCTTTACAATTCTTCTTCATTTGCATCTAATAATCAATATCATATTGTTAAAATAAAATGAATATTATTAGTAGGAGTGATGGGGGGATACAAGCCAATGTGTCTCGTCCCATGTTAAGTTCTTAACATGGGAGTATATGAGAATGTAAAGTGTATGATATATGTAGAAGGGTATGCTATATGCAGAAAAGGTATGCTTATATGCAGGAGTGTATGCACATTAAATAAAGGACTAAAAATATTAAAAAAGTAATATGCATAAAAAGGCTTAAGTATTTTATTTACATACAAAAACAAAAAAGGATTATAAGGGTACATTCAATTATGGAGCAAAGCCCATACAAGTCTTTCCCTATCACAAAGTCGAAGTCGGCTTATGACTTGAGGTTCATTTTCGACGGTATCGTCGCTTTCAAACCCATCATCATAGCCGTGATCAGCATCCTCCTGTACATCGTCTTCAAGTACCCAATCAGGAAATGCTTCGTGAAAGGGTATTACTGCAGGTGGGTCTTCATGTTCGGGTGCTTCCAACTCGGCGTTCCTAGCTGCAGGATGGCCAAACCTTTCCCACATTGAATGGTCGATCTGTCCAAGGGCTTCAGGTACTTCGGTGCTAAGATTGCCGATAATCCTTTGATCGTGCATCCGTCGGAAGGAGGTAGGAAAAACTGTTAATCCCATCTGGTACAGCTCATATTCGGAAGGGAACCTTCCTTCGATCGAAAGACTGAGGGTGTTCTCATGTACATAGTTGAAAAGTCCTAATGCAGCAAGAATGGGGGATCCTTTAAGTAACCTGTTAAGTAAAAAAAAGAATAAATACAAAAGTCAATTAGTGGCATTCATATAAACGATCATACATTCACAAATATTCAACCAATGCACCATACAATGAAAATAAATAACTTACGGGTTAAAAAATGTTGGCATATCGACAATGCGGAAGTCATTCAGTAGACCTGGGTTGCAGTGGTCCTGGAAAAATCTCTGAACGGTCTGGATCATGAACGTGTGGGGGTTGTTATCAAGTAAAGCAACGTACCCTTCAGTGTTATTAATAATAACGAGGCTACAGTACTGTCGCTTTACTATGACATGTTGGAACCAGAAGAACCCAATTGAAACAGGTTTTTCCTTGAGGTAAGAGAACTTACGACTGGTTCCTGGCGGAATGTTGAAGTTGAAATCTTCAACTTCGTTGACCATGTAGCGTGATACTAAGTGTCTTGCAGGAATAGGATGGAATGGAGTTGAGGAAATACTGGCCATACGTTTGAGGAAGTCATCAGTGACCTTATAGGATGGAGTTTTGAAACCAACGTCTATTAACGACATGGTAAGGCTCTTTAGGATATCGAATATTGCTCTTAAAAGTGCAGTTATTGCTTTTGAGGAGTTGGTGTGGTCTTCTGGAGTGTAGGTAATCGTTTGATGAAAACATTGAAGCTGTTGGCCGATTTTTATACCCCTCGACTGAGTTCAACCAAGTGCAGTAATAGATGAAGAAACAAAAGCTGGCACACAAGCTTGCATAGAAGCAAGTTAAACAGCATGCACAGTGGAAACATAAGTACCTCAAAATGTTTTCTTGGACGACGACGTGAAGAAAGGATTAGAAACTTGTGAAATAAAAAAAGGTTTTTACAATTTAACTCCCGACAATATGGAGACAAGAATTATAGAGAAAAGGGTTGAACATCTGAACACCTGCACCCGAAACGAAAGTCCTGCATATTCAAGTAAAGACCTGTTAGAAAAATATGAGCTTAGTGAAATAACTATGAGCACGGTGTTCAAGAAAAATTAGGTAGCCAGAGTCAAAGAAGTGGTCATTAAAGTTTTTCAACTCCTTGAGTAAGCATCAAACTTTTTTACCTTGTTCTCCTCTGATTTGTTCAAAACCTCAATCAACATGATTTGTGGAATATGCCAGTTTGGTAACTTTGAGCTTGAAGCTCTCATCAAGCATGTTGAAGATGTGCACGAGTGCCCTGGTTTTCGGAGTGTCGAATTCGGTCGTCATGTATCATGTGGAATTGAATTCCACAGGGAAATCTCTCAACGTGGGGATCATATGCCCCGAAGTTCCTATTGTCATCCCGCTACATATAATGTTAGCAAAACAATGGAACAATACATCAAGTGTGAAAAGTGCCCAGACCTTCGCATAAGAACATATGCTCAATATTTTGATCATAATGTTAAGCATTTTGAAGACGAATGCGCTCAAATGGGTAAGGAAATATATAATAACTTGGTGATTTAATGTATTATGAATGTGTGTACTACTACTAGAATACAGTAACTAAGTCAGTATATTTATTGCAGTTAATGAGCTTCCAACTCAAATGGACAGTCAACATGATGCCGATGACGAAGACGAAGGCGAGTTTCAAACCCAGGATGACTTCCTTTTAAGATTCATCCCCACACAGGCTCTATCAAACCAAGAGCCTGATGTCTTGGCAGAGGAAACAGATGAGGACGTGGCTGAGAGTGATGGCATCAATTCGATTACCATCGTTCCGGAAACCCAAGTTTCACAAGGTAATTACTCTTAATTTAAACATATTCTTAATACATGTCATCTATCCATCATAAACAATATCTTACATATATGTCATTGTTTATATAGCCCCTAGGTCCAAGCGTGTACGAGAGGAAGACAATGTACCTGGACCATCTAAACGAGTTCGAGACATTTTTGAAGATGTTGATGCTATGGATGAATACATCAATGAATGCCAGGAGGAAATGTCTGATGTTTCATCTGTTGGAAGCCATGACCTTTCAGATGAGGATTTGGAGCCAGAATTTTCGGGTAAGGAAAATGGCATATTTAAACTAATATTAAAAGTCGATTTTTACTGTTTTCGCTCACTCCGCTCCGCTACGCTGCGGGCCTTCGGCCCGCGCTCCGCTCCGCTCCGTTCGCTCGCTTTGTTCGTGCTTCGGACTTAAAAAAAAAATTCCAAAAAATTTTTTTCTTTTCCGCCTTTCTTACTAATTTTTGTGATTTTTTAATTTTTTTTCCAGGAGATGTACAAATAGGACATGGACTTTCAAGTAATACAACATCATCATCGTCGACATCATCAAGTGGATCATCATACCCATCCGAAGACTCATTTCCAAACTTCCCATATGCGGATCAGGATTCTGGTAATGACCCTTTCACTAAAGTGAATAATATAATAGTATTAAGAAGTAGGGAATGTGCATTTTGTACGGACAAATTTAGCTGTCCCGGTGCATTGTTAGAACATGTTAGGGTAATGCATTCTGAAATGTATAAAACATATTTAGAAAATTTGGAAAATCAAATAGGATTAGGATTGCAAGAGACAGCTGCGCTGCCTGACTTGAAATTCATAGAGCAAGAAAGGGGATTTGGTGGTATGACTACGGCATATAGGGCAGTCATACCCGAAGACATTGACAATGATATAGTCAAAGATATGTCTTATTTCATTAAGGTAGCTGTAAAAGGCATAAGTCCAAAAATGCATGAAATGCTCAAAACTCCTTTTGTATTTAAAAGTTTCAACATGCAGCAATACAAGGTATATTTTAGCATCAAGAGCATATATGAAAAAGGTATTGAAGAAACCTTTACTACTGACATGCATAGCTTTCAGACAAATTTTTATCATGTTAGGACTGAGTCTGATATTAAAGATGTATTCATGCTCATGGCAAATTATTTTGACCAGAGATTAGATGAGCATACACATAATGGTTCAGGATGGTCTCATAAAAGAGTCGTCGACTTTAAAGTGTCAATGGTTCGATGTAAACCACTGTCAGGTGGATCGTCAGATCCACAATGGTCAAGTGACTTCTTACCTGAATTAATCAAGAAGAAACGGGCTGCAATCATAAACGTAACAGGTACCCATAACGACCAGCATTGCTTTGCCCATGCCATACTATGTCATTTTGAAATGTTGAAGTTTAAACTTCAGGTAGAGCTTAGGGAAAAAGAAAACATAAAAAATAAAAAATTTAGCAAGGCAGATGGTAAGAAACCAAAAAGGGATCGGTATCTCCCAACACAAAGGAGCAAGCTTAGGGATACACAATACTTCAAGACTCTCCTTAAAGATAATAAGGTAGTGTATTATAAGAAAGACTTGTATCATCCTAGCAAAGACAACTACAACCTTTTGCCTGAACACATAGAAATAGATTTTTCGAACATAAGCTTTCCAATGCAACTTCAGCAACTTAAAAAATTTCAGAGGCAGAATCCTAATTTAGGTATCTTTGTATTAGGGTATGATGATAGTGCATACGAAAAAAGGATAATGCAACTTAAGGAAAAGTTAGACAAAGGCGATAAAAAGTTGTTGAAAGATTTAGGTAGTGATAAAGCTAAACTAGATTTTATTGTTAAACAGATAGGGACAACTCAGATAGAGAGTGAACATGAAGACGACGATAGCGAAGACGAGGATAATCCCCCACCACCACCACCTCCTAAAGCTGAGGACAAAAAACCTAATAGGCAGAACGAGCGCAAAGCCAAACAGCAAGAGATTAGGGATCATTGTAATCCAATGTATATAACAGATTATGAAACAGATTTTACATTAGATATTTTATATATGTATAGAAATGATAGTGGCCACTTTATGTACATTGAAGACATGTTTAAACTGATAGGTAAAAAAACACAAGAAAAAGGTGTCACACTATGCCGTCGTTGTCTTCAATTTTTTGGTTGTAATTCTTTCATAGAGCATACGCAAACATGTGCCACAATGGGTCTCATGAAAACAAACATGCCTAAAAACAAAAGATTAAAATTTAGTCAGTTCCAACGTACAGTACCATGTCTTTATACATTTTTCTTAGATTTTGAAGCATTACTTACAGAGCATGATTTAAATGGCATAGGCAAAGCTACCATAAAGGAAACAAAGCATATAGGTAGTGGGTATAGCTGGGTATGCATAGATTACAATAACCAGTTGGTTAAAAGGCAGGTGTATAGATATGATCCTGAAACTATGGATAAGGTAGCGGTAGGAAAAACATGTTTATCGGACATGTTGGCATATGCTGCAACATTAAAACAACAGGTAGATGAATGGAGCGAAGAATCTAAGAAAACAATGATTCTTACAGATGAGCAGAAAGCTATATGGGCAGATAGGAAGCATGATTTTTCAAAGGAGGAATGTTGCATATGTAACAAAGAGTTTAAAGATACAACTAGGCAGTCATTAATTCCTGAAGAACTTCTACCATATATCAATGATTGGATTGTTTTACATCATATGCATGCACCACCTTTCAATGCTTTCGGGTTTGCACACAATTCATGTAATCAGACTGCACGCATACGTAAAATGTTCAGTGTGTACTGTCATAACTTTTCTGGTTATGATTCCCATCTGCTCATGC
>JAANSM010002871.1:0-14041 GCA_036850725.1 Orchesella villosa | reverse complement strand
AAGAAAGAGAAAAGCCAACAAGGAAACCACTCGATTCCCACTCTTATTTATTCCATTTCTCATAAGCCTTCCTGAACTTTTATTGATTGAAGAGAGTGGAAGGAGAGGGAATGTTGTGAATCCGTAGGTTTTTGAAGACCATCTCTCTCACTCAATGTTTTCTCTAAACTAGCAAATACAGACAGACTGTTTACCATTCTATTTGACATCCAAGTAAATTTTAGGATAGCTTTGAAGTGAAAGTTGACTTGGTTTTGTAACATTGTGTGCTTATGTATAAGGTACACATCGTAGGATAGCTGAGCTTTGACCTCTTTAAAAGACAGCGGATATGTGTATTAAAATATGTGTATGTTACTGTGTATGATATGTTATACAACGTTTTATAATATTGCATCAGCAAGCGATGACAAATTAGTGTTAACGATCTTTCTTACATTGCGGCGATAATAAGAAGCACTCGAAAGGTAGCTTTTATTTTTTCGTTTCGGTTTTAGATTATGCTTTTATAATAAAGGATGAATATTTAAGCAGTCTCCGTTTTTATAATGTCATCACATCACATATCACCTATCAATAGGACATCCTTCTGTACCAAAAAAAGCCAGAGTTGTATTTGGAATCGGGAGCTTCAGAATACATTCTTAGTATATGGAGCCATGGACGTCTGTCAGTCTAAAAGTTTTACGTCTTCACTTTATCGTCTGATTTTATGACGTTTTGCTTTTAAGGTTTCATCCTTTCTTCATAATTTCATGTCAGCTTGACATAATGATGATAAAAAGGTGGAAAATCAACCCACGCTTAGATAAAAAACACAATGTTTAAAGCGCCACTGAGTAATATATTGCACCTTTCCTCCCTTCTAGTCATCCTTCAAATCATCTGGATCCATTCCACACATTCCAGCTTTATTTGATCACTTTGATGAGAATAAGATACATTTTTTAATCCCTAAATGTTGAATGTGAGTGGGCATAGCTGGCTTCCAGTCTGATGCTATTATAAATATTTGCATCTGTAGAAAAATTGGGAATTATTTGATAAAATATAGTAAAATCAGTTGACATTTAAAAAATTGACTATCAGTTATCAGACGACTCGATTTAGTTTGACATCATTTGAGTGTTTGTGAGTGAGTACATATATAGCTTAATAAACTCCATGAGGTTAACCAATGTTTTCACAGGCATAACGGAAGTGGAAATTTTCTCTTCCAAATAGACGATTTCCTGATGTACAAACAACGCAGTTTTAGAGTTTCCTTCGAAACTTTTGAAGTTCATACAAAGTAAACTAATACAGTAACAGCAAACAGCCTCATCCGGTCGTTTTATTCCGTTGTGTTATCAGAAGAAGTAGTTGATGAAGCAGATGATATCTCATCTCGTCCTTAATACACAAGACTGCCCATTTTATCTTGTCCTTGTTTGCTTTTAAAACAAATCCTTTATAGAACGGTGTTGGAACATGTAGCATGTAACACATACACGTATTGTTTGGTACTAGCAAGCCTTGTGTATAAGCATTAGCAAGCCTACAATTTAATGAAATGAGTATAGTATGATAGTACTCGTGTAACATGGTGTGGTAAGGATAGTAAGAGGAGATATGAAATGCAAATTATTGTCTCGGCATTCTTGTTCTCTGATGTTTATGAAATGAGTATAGTATGATAGTACTCGTGTAACATGGTGTGGTAAGGATAGTAAGAGGAGATATGAAATGCAAATTATTGTCTCGGCATTCTTGTTCTCTGATGTGGTGCTTTGTTTCAACTCAACTCACACTCACGCAAGTCTGAAACATTTTGTGTGGTGCGTCCTTCCCCATCTTTTTTATACTTTTATCTAGTTTGTGGCAAATTGTATGAATCGTAGAATGTAGGAAGGAGGATAGTGCGAGCCTTATTATACTATAATTGTACGTGTGCATATACTTCCTGTGAGTAGGTTTTGGTTGGTTGCTAGAAAATGAAAGCAAATGGGACTTTTGATTTTTGCCTTGTCTCCAACATCATCCTTTTTATTAGGTATAGTGTGGAACGTAATACAATTCTTAATCCTATTTCATGGATGTTGGAAAATATCCCTTTTGGGAGGAACGTTTTGGTAGGAAAAACGGTTATATGATGCACACACGCAGGAGTAGGAGTATATATGATCCACTGAATGCACGTTGTGCAAAAGTGCACATCTGTAATGTCGAGTAGCTAGACAGACTCGAAAACGGTTTCAAAAGCCCCAAACGGTAGAGTCGGTAGAGAGTTGTTGCTGAAGATGCTTATCTTATTCTCTGACAAAAATCTTCTCTACTTTCTTCTAAGTTTTGACTTGCTACGAGTTGTAATCGCAACATATAGTAACTTTCACTGGCTTTTTATGCACAATATCTCACAAAACCCTTCTATGCTTCCTGGATACCTAGTCTAATATTATGAAGTAAGTAATTCTATTAGGTTCTCGCTGTATGTATTTTTCCTGTTTCGAATTGAATCTAGAAGAGTCTAATTTTATAGTAATACTATTATCCACGATGTTCAGTTATAAAATTGTATGAAAAATGTATTTCCACGTATATACAAAGTATAGCGCACCGGCTCTGTACAAGTTTTATTTGCCCATGAATGCAAAGTCGAGACGAAAAACTGCAAAAATCCCAGTAGGATAAATAAATCCAGATAAAGTCGGCTTTATTCATTATTTGATCTCCCCATGTATGAGCCAACAATGGACAACGATTTTGTTCGTGTTCATGAATAGTTGAACACTTTGTCAAAGTTCTAAATCATATCAAAGGGGAATGTATAGAGATAAATATGTGGCATAGTGAGATGAAGTTTTATACCTAAAAATGCTGTACTTATTTCAAGTGCTGCTTATTACTGAACACGACCCTTTGAGCTTGCATGTTGAACCGACATCGATGCACAAGTACATCAGCGGCTTTAAAGGTTACATTACATTTCGTTACATGGATGATAATGTGCTTGTGTAATATGAGGCCAGCAGTGTAATTTCAACGATCATGGTCGTATTGGTCTTGAAAAGTCACGTCGCAACTCACACATATATAAAAATACATGAATTGGCGTACGTAAATGAAAAGTGTGCGTAAGGAGAAAATAGGCTGGCTACCAGGTCATAAAATTATTTGATATATGCAATTTTCCCCAGTACTGTAGTACAAACTGCTAATTACGAGCGTAGGAACTCTGCTCTCTCTAATTGCATATTATGCGCTCTTGTTATCGATTACCCTTTGATTTAAGGAACCGATTAAATAAATGTAGTGTTACAGTACAGCATACATTCAACCATGTAATTGTACTATTCTTAATGTACTTCTTTTACTTACCTTCATGTATGTCAGCAAGTTTAAGGTTTAACTACTTTTCGTTACGGTGCATTTCATTTCAGGTTTGCGAAGAAAATTGCGTGAATTAGTAAATAAACACGGTAGCTATTCCGAGTTACTGAATGTTTCTCGTTGTTCGTATTAGTTATGAATGCAGGAGAGCTAGTATTACATCAGTGTTACTACTACTACAAGTATTTTCTTTCATTTCTCAAATGTAATAATTACCCACAACCTCGCATATTTCAGGAAGTTCGACGTGCACTGGCATTAAATGCTGCCCGATGTTATCCTCACAAATATATAATAACCCATCAGCGAAAATTGAACTGTTGAGTTGAAAATGAGTATTACACTCTGGTTTAATGTAAAGAAAATGATAATAAAAGTAGACCTGCCTTTTGCCTTCTCAAACGCTATGCTACACGACGACATATTCCGCCCAAATGATGACGATGACGATAATTACTTATAACTATAATGATCATGATGATGACAGAAAGTGTTCTTTAAAATTCCTACCACTACAACTTCAGCTTCTGTCGAGATGAATGCGACCTTCATTTAACTTGTGCGCTTTCATAGCAATCTTGCCTTTTGCTTAGATAGACTATATATAAACCATCCCCTTTTTTTATCACGATGGAACGTTAATGAGCATTGATTTTTCCACCCCTTCTTGTTTTGTGTATAAACGGGAAATTTTTCCTTTTTAACGTCTTCCCCGTTTTTCTACATATACGTTGCATACTACAATGAAAAAAATTGGCTGGTGTTTGAATGTCTTGGTGCCTAAAAGCACTTTCCATTTGTCATTAAGCGCTTAATGACTCACTAAATGAATGCAGTGTGTATAGTAATCAGGAGTGGTCCCCAACGAGCAGTTTCAAAAGTCGTTTTGTGTTGCAATATATGAGGCTCACTTGTACTTTCACTTTTAATTCCCAAAATGAGTCGGAGTAAGCATACTATGCGGCTAATAAAATACAACAAGAGAAGATCATAGAAGAAAAACTGCATTCCCATTCACGTTTAAACTTTAACTGACTGAGGGCGAGAGATTAAAGAAGAGTAGAGTGATGGTATGCATTTATTCTACTCAAATGTCAGCTTTTCCGTCAACGTCTTCCGAAATAAACATCAAAGCTGATTAGCCGTCTAGCATAAACGTATGAAATCATGTCCCACAGCATTTCTGGTTACACAGGCAGGACGTAATCACTTTTTCTACGGAAAAGTTACACTTACATCTTTTTATGCACTTCACATGAAAAATATATCAGTTAAAATGAAACGTACAATGGTATGGAGGATGTTAAATGTTGTTTGACGAACACTAATATTGTGTTCCTAACGTCAAGTCTGGAATGAAAGGGAATGTATAATAGTATAACAGAGAATCTGGTAGGGAAGTATCATACTTATTTTAAGTGACACATGTCTAATTATTGCAGGTCAGTGGTATCTCAACCGAGATATTCCGGCAGTTGGAGTCAGTTGAAAATGACCACGATGCCACAACAGCAGCCGCACTGGGTGCCGTCGAACGAAGGGGAGAAATGCTTGTTCGCATGCTGGATCCCCGACAGTTCTCCCGACCTGCTCAAGATGCTTGTTCGGAAATTCCTGTCTATGCAGGTAAATGCAAATTTTGATGTGAAGTTGTAATTTTGTGTGTTCAAATGTCCGAGAGATATCAAAGGAAACATCTTTTGATGCGTTTGCTAGCTATATACTACTTTATTTTTCATGTACTTCAAACAGGGAAGGAAATTATTATATGCAGAACATGCATACATTAGTATAGTTAAAATGAAAAACGAAAAAGTAAAGAAAAATTGTTATCGATCTCAATATGTTTCTCCTTGTCTGTTGAAAAATGAAACATGTAGGCAGCCCGCTGGCACTTGGAAGACCTATGCATCAATCCAATTCTTTTCACTCAAACGAAAACTTTTTTCCTCAGGAAGAAAACAACTAAAAGTACAAAGTAATGGTTGATTGATGCATAAAATTGTTATGGTTAGAAAAGTGTTATAAGCTGACAGGCAGCAGTACAAGCAGTGAAAGAAAGTTTCACATTTTCCCGAGATTATTGTAAAAGTTTGTATTGTACAGAAAAAAGAATGTAAGAATGCGCTACGCTTTTCAGTGTTTTATAGAAACCCTAAAAACATCCAACACAAAATTTGATCACCGAAGTTATGTACCATTCGTAAATACATCCAAATACATTATAGCGTATCGTTATAAAGCAAAAGACTTGTGACGGTTTATGTTATACAATTTAGAAATTTTTTATTCGGAAAGGACTTGAAAGAATTACGTACAAGAGAAGAGTGTATATACAATCAATTATGTCCGTTTATTCGCCTAAAGTCATAGTCATGAGAAGTTGAATTTGGAGTCAGCACAGTGCGAAATGCGTTTACCACACTATATGGCTATATGTAGTTGTGACATAGGTGAATCTCCAGAGTAATATGTAACATCTCACTTTTCCTGACTGATTGTGAGATACATAAGCGGATGGAGCACTTAAACTGTCTAAGATGATTGGCATTTAAAAGATCTGTCTGTCCACTTGCCTGTTAACTGACAGAGAAAATATGGGATGGATTGAATTTGATGGATAGAGTATAAGCGAACGCGAAATAGCGCTGTCTTAGAAGAACCAGATGTTGCACTCGAACACAAAACTGGGGAATTAGAATTCGGTCACAAAATCTTATAAAATACGGAGTTTTATTTTTTAAATAAAAATCCTTCAGATAGCTATAGCTAACGGATGGCATTTTTTAATTTTGTTTAAGAATAGGATCAGAGTCTTTGGAATTTATTTGAGAATGAGAATGGAATAACTATATGTACGTATGTAAAAATCAATAGCTGTATGGTTAAAAATTGTATTCCTTTGTGCTTTTAGGATGGCTTGCACTCCGTGCATTTCGTTGAGATAGTCAAACGCCCCGGGCAAACGCTCGGCTTATACATACGTGAGGGTAACGGCCTGGACCGATATGACGGTGTTTTTATCTCAAGAATTGCAATAGAAAGTGCTGTGTTCAACAGCGGCTGTCTCGGAGTTGGCGATGAAATCTTGGCAGTAAATCTGGTAGATGTGACGCACATGAGTCTGGATGATGTTGTCATTCTCATGTCCATTCCTCGTCGACTTGTGCTCACCATTCGGCAAAGAAAAGGTCGAATGCTATCACACAGCCAGTCCCTTCTGCGATCAGAATCCAAACCAGTTGTTGTTATCAAAAAGGAGTTAGAACATGATGATCAACAATATGACGAGAATAATGATGAGAATGGTCACACGTTCGGACAGTATGGAACTCTGGGACATTCATATCCAAGAGGTCCCTCCCCTGGTCCCGGTCAACTGCATCATTCTCTGGGTGGTTACTCTGGTATAGGAAGGGGCCGGGCCCCTACCACACCTCAGCATTTAACACCTGGGCAAAGATTATTTGGTGCTTCTCAATCACATGCGATGGGACCTAGATCCGGAACATTGAGTGCGCTACAACAACAACAGGCTCTCGGTGGTTATCATGCCAGCCAACAACCCTCATCTATCCAGTCGCTTCCAAGGCATATGTCATATCAGCCATATGCTACAGTTGGGATGCAGCAACTTCCTGATGTTACAGACTACACGAGAGTTCCCAGTCGTCACGATGATTATAGGTGAGTTGGAGAAAACGATTAGAAAGTCAATTATGTAGCTGTCAATTAAGTCATCGTGCATATTCATTTCAGCCGTATTGAAACCCCTCAACCCCCAATGCGACGTGGTCCATACAGTGACTACTATGACGGACGACCTGAGCCACCTCCAAGGCCTTCATCCCAACAGTCTGCTTACCAACCTTATGAATGGTATAGGACTGCTGAGACGGAGCCTGATAGGACGGCCTCTATTTCGTATCGTCCTCCTCCACCTGTCATTACAGAGCAGCCAAGGTCATCCATCGTACCCCAACACTTTCAACCCTTCGACAGAGCCTATCCCAAGACATTAGAGTCTCTTGCTGAAAAAGTACACACGTTCCACACAGGTCCTCGACCTAGCAAACAGAATGGACCGGGTAGAATGCGAATGCCAAGAACTGGTAGTGATCACAGAATAACGCTTGGTAGGGCTGGTGATCAACAAAATTGGTATGGTTCTATGCCACGCCAACGTACCACGCCAGACTATGGTGGGAGACCTGGTGGACTGCCTCATTCAGCAAGATACACTGCAGGTAAGAGTTTAAAGAGAAGAAAAAGTTTTTGCATTCTCAGTAATATACACCTCTTCTTAGAAAATATTCATTTCATTGCGACATAAAAATATGAGCTTTGCATAGAAAGGGAAAGTACAAAAATCCATATCTTGATTTTCGTGTAACCGTTACGGATGTTACTGGCAGTCACAGCAGAAAATTAGCTTTCCTGTTTATGATAGACAGACGGTTTTCCGTGGCAGCTGAATAACTAGCAGAGACTGGTATAAGAATTGGTTTTGCTTTGGTTCTTGCAAGAAAATGCATACTATATAGCAATGCATAAATGTATGTAGTATTTACCAAACCTATATACTTTTATATTTATTATGCTTTGTCGGCAGTGTTCAAGTACTTATACTGCAAGTAAAAGGGTATAATATATCACATTTTCACATGTTTATGTTACAGTTCAATGAATCCGGGGTTTAATGTAGTCTCGCAAAGTTTATTTTCCGTGTGTGACAAGAAATATTGTACTTGACTGCTAGTGTCACAGGGCTTCAGCCCCCGGTTCATACTAACTGATAGGTTTACATACAACCAACGAGCTTCGTTGGAGTATATGGATTGTTTCTCTAGTTTAATCATTTGTGACACAGGAAAATCTCTGGCTAATGAGATTCTGGATTATGTTTGGTGACTTGTACTACCTACGCCTTATTAGCTAGGCTAGGGCGAATGAATTTCCTTACTGCTTCACTGTATACATAAGTCATAGTCATAAGTGTACACGTGTATCTTAGGTCGCTGTATATTTTAACTGGGTCTGTATAGTTTCTCATATTAGTTTAATCAAAATCCAATTTTGATGTATTGCTATCTGACGGCACGGTACAAGATACAGCCTATACAGAAAATGTGCTACTTGCATTCTCGCTTTACCAAAATCAGCAATATTAGTATTTTGCTAGAAAAACATTTTTATGAGCGTATTAAACACAACATTTACGTATTCGTCACTGAATTTACTTTTCCTGTTTTTAGTCAGCTTACAACATGAATATTGTACAGGGTACCGATCGTTAAAAAGCTTATTTTATCTTTTCAGTAATCATATATTTGATAATCGTATTGTTGGTTTAAAAGTACCTACAATATTGCGTTCAGAGGAATATGAAAGATATAGCTCCATGCATTTGAGTTAGGTTTTCTTTTATGGAATTGGAACTAGATTTTTCAAGCTGTTACCACCTCTCATACATACTATAGAATTTACGGGCATTACCGGTTAAACTATGTGTGCATAACCCACATGTGGTCGTATCACAGTCATGTACTGTACACATGTACAAACTATATACACATCCATTCCAACAGCCTCTACACTGCTTGCACTTCACACGTGTGTTTAACAGTCTTTTGGTCTTCTTTTTCTGCAAAACGTTCAGAGAAATCTAAACTTAATAGCGCTTTAAATTTTGTTTGAATACCCCTCCCCGTTTTTTTTGTGACAAAAATCATTTGATTGCTATCCGTGCTTAAACTCAGGCCGGGGCCAGGACCTTCCCATTTTCCGAGTGTTCTTTCTCTTATATCCTTTAAATTATTACCACTTAACCACATTATTACGAGCTTGCTATGTTGTTGACCCTTACTATAGATTAAAGAGCAGGTAGTGTTGCTTTCACTTCATTATCACTGATATCGTTCCATTGTCACTTTTTACAACCAGGATTGTGGGCGTGCTACGTGAAAACAATTCATGCCTATACAAACTCCATTAACACGTTACATTGAGCTCGTCACGAAAATGAGATATAAGTTAGGATAGAAGGAGGGAGGATATATATTAAATTATATAATTTGCACTCAACAAATTTTGTGATTTTCTGCAATATAAGTTGGAGCTATTCGCAGATACTTTTCTCTTTATACGATTTTACTTTATTATTTCATCAGGCGAGCTTTTGCGAATTTCTATTCAAAATTCCAATTAGGTCCCCAGCCTTTTATGTGTTGAATATCTTTTCATTTCACTAATATTCCCACTTTTCGTTCATTACAAAACGAACGCTTGGCGATGATAATACCGAGCTATTTAGCAACTGCTCAGTTTTGGTATCCGAGAGACGTATGTCATGCATTATGAGCTCCATTATATGATAGCCCTCGGGCATAGGACATCAGAAAGGCGGTGGTGTTCCTTTATTAATAATGCTGCTGCCGTTGCCATTCATGCATTTGTGCTTTCACTTTCCCTTAAAAGGCCTTTCATTTTCTATTTCCATGTACGACTAGCGACTCGCAGGAGTCTCTTGTTTTCATAATATTAACCAAAAGATGTGGAAAAGTTTTGACTCTGATGACCTGACCAAAAAAACTCTGGCTCAAATTTTCCATCACTTTTCCGTAGCAATACTAGCACACTCAAATCTCAATCTTGGTACCCCATTACATTAATGCCGGTTTAAGTTTTGGGATAGGAGAGCTACACACAACAACTCTTTCTCCGAACTGTAATGCACACGTTGGGAGTCAACTTTTCTCATCCAGGGAAGTGTGGATGCAGCATACATACGAATATCCATGTATAGAAAGTCGAGATTAATAGATGATACATACTTGGAGTAAACACTAATACTATACGAACGTAGGACGGAGTTCGCTACCCCTGGACCAAATAATAATACTTTATACAAGAGCATTGCAGCAGCAAGTTAGCAAGTACTTTACTTTACTTAACTTACTATCATATGAATATAATAATGTGATATTCATGCTTAGCAATATCATCCTGATTATAAAATGTATATGTTGCACACGGATTCCACCAATTTTCCGTCAATCCATACACGTACGTTCCAGTTACGTAGAATATAATCTGTAAGTGCACTTATGTATTACATATATAGTATTGAGGTTGTTGGGTGTACACGTACACATAAGAGTATCGAGCATTATAGCCAAACACATTCATTTTTATTTTAAAGCAAGCCCCAAAACTTTTCAGTGAATCTCTCAATATAATATCCTACAACTTAAAAAACTTTGCTACTTTCCACTTTATACGCTGAGCTCTCTCCAACTAGGCTCACTAACTCTTTCCTTTTACCTCTTTCATTTACTTATGTCTAGTGTGGTCGGTTGGTTTTTCTCCGTCGCATTAACAGTGATACGTCTCGTTTCGATATTTATTAGTTACCATTGTGAATCACTATAGGAGGTTTGAATTCACAGAGGGTTGTTATGAGCAGGAGGTAAAGTAAGCAAAGAAGGAAGAGATGGAAAGTATCCTCTGCATATAATATAGGTGTGTACAAGCATTATATTATATACTTGCTTATAGGAGAAGAGAGCTGAACTCGCTCGCTAGATTTCACCCGGAAAGAGAAAATTGCTAGTATATGTTATGCTATATGTTACATATATGTATAAGTACATTCATATTCATAGCAGTAGACTGCACCAGCTTAGGGAAAGCTTTTGAACTGAATGATGCCTTCAGGTCTTAATATTATGTAGTCCAGTGAGGTCTTGTCGAGGTCTTTTGTAATACAGAGGGTTGTTATGAGCAGGAGGTAAAGTAAGCAAAGAAGGAAGAGATGGAAAGTATCCTCTGCATATAATATAGGTGTACAAGCATTATATTATATACTTACTTATAGGACAAGAGAGCTGAACTCGCTCGCTAGATTTCACCCGGAAAGAGAAAATTGCTAGTATATGTTATGCTATAATATGTTACATATATGTATAAGTACATTCATATTCATAGGAGTAGACTGCACCAGCTTAGGGAAAGCTTTTGAACTGAATGATGCCTTCAGGTCTTAATATTATGTAGTCCAGTGAGGTCTTGTCGAGGTCTTTTGTAATTTAGCATCGTTGGGTAAGACATTACGGATTTTCTGATATCAGGATTACACCAACCAGCGCGATGTGGGAAACCCTTGGAGGTGTGTGTATATATGAAGAAACTTGTTCTTTCATTCATATACGAGTATGTTCGTACCTCCATTGGTATGTCTATATGCGTTCAGGTATATAATAACGAAATCTCCCGTCATCATCATGGATAGCAAGCAATACATGGAGATTATATATACATATACTCACACACACACAATGCAACGCATTGGTGGAAGAGTAAGTAATTCATTGGATGATTCGTTTTGATTTATGATCATCGCATGTTTGTGCTTAACCGTGCTGTGCCATATATATACCCTTTTGGTTTCTTCGTTTAAAAGCAATAATAAGGGCAGGAAAGGCTGGCTATATGGATTGAGGGCTAGAGAAAATAGGAGGCTTAGCCTGTAGTGGCGTTTTATATCAATATAATATTCTTCCTACTATTCTGACGTGGAGTTGCACTTAAAGCTACACGTACATTTCCTGTATCTTCCAGTCCGAACAAACAAGGCAGTTCTTCTCCCTTACTTGCTTTCCTTCTCTTCCTTTCACTTCGTAGCTTAGATAATATTTGAAAGGAAACAAAAGGGGAAAGATGTACATGTGTTCATTGTGTTTTGAAAGAGGCTCAGTCAGTGAGAGCAGCTTTTATCGATATTATGTTGGTGGTAGTTATAAGTTTTAGGTTGTAGTAGTACATGCGTATATGTATTTATTTTTGTACAAAAAGGAAGAGAGAAAGAGATATTTTGGTTTGATGCACAGTAATGGATTATTGAAGCTTCGACCGACAGTTTAGTTCTCTCTGCTCTTTTTTTCGTCTTAATATTGAACCTTTACTTGGGGTTCGGGTGGCTGTACTGTACTTATTGCTAACTTTCATTGATTATATTAGTCAGTCAGCTCTTCTTAACGTTGCTTGACCTTACAGAAGTCTAGGAAAGTAATGGTGAATAGTGGCTTCCATTTTTCCTTGCTTCTTCTTATCTTGGATTTTGTCTATAACGAGGTAAACAGTTGGTGGGTATGAGTTTGAAGCTCTCAAACTTTATTCAGCCATTCATTCAAGGGTTAAGTCTATTCACTTTTGAAGAGCTTATTTCGTCAGTGGATGTTTTGTGGAGATTCAGCTCAATCGTTAAATCTTTATAAACGATGTCTAGTCTAATCGTCTGAGGATGAATGTAGACCATATATTCATTCTGAACTAAAGTCCAGTAGGGATAATTTTTGTTATATGATGTTGTGATTATATTTCTTGCCTTAAGTTTGAAGATAGATTGGATTACAAATGTCTGAGTAAATGTGTTGTTAGAAATATGATCAATGATTTCAAGTTACAGTAATCATGTTGATATACATATGTAGTTGTGAAGTAAAAATGAATGAAATTTGATGATGTCACCAATCGTCCGGTGCATGTTGCCTAAAGTATATAGTGCATAAGAATGCCTACTGCGCTGAGTGGTATATGTTGTCCCCGAAATTACCTAGATGTTCCAGGAAAATTGAGTTGCTTTGGAATGGTCGAATGCAGCAATACCTATATGGAAGTAAAGGAACTCAGAACATATTATACTATAACGGGCTCAAACAATTTTCCACTGGAGATGGGTACGGGCACATAAAGTGGTATGTTATGTTGTTATGCATCATGTTCTATTCCTCTACCAGTGTGCATTTCATACAAAGCTGAACTGGTACACAACATTAAAAAGGGCAGCTAGAATTTTTTAGGGGAATCAGTTTGAGCGTCACAAATCCGTATTTTTATTACCAAAAAGCAAATACACACATACCAAGTGTAAAAATTGTGTTTATGCATGGCTGAGATCCAAAAGTCAATGATCAAGGGACGTATGAATATTATTTATTGCGATGATAATGTACTGCAATCTGCAATTTCATATGCTGCAAATGTTAGTCATGTTAATTCTGCACTTTATTCCGCCTATTATACAGGAACATGGTGTTACTCGATCTCATAGAATGCTTTTTACATGGAACCCAATGTTGTATGTCATACGAAAATACCCAGAATTCTGCTTTGGAATATATATTGTTCGACTGAACTAGGTTTATATATAAGAGTTTTTTTTGCTTTGCTACAAGTTTTCATTCAAATATTGTGAAGTTCATAGCTTTTTTTGGCTTGGTTCGTTTCATGATTCCAAACTAGCTGTAGTAAAGTTGTGTTGTAACAACAGCAATCAAATTAATTTTTCAATGATTGCACACCAGATAGTGTAATATTTTACAATAAACTGAGTCTACAGCCAATTTCGGTTTGCTTTTTCCGTTTCAACTTTATGAATTCATTCAGCATTTGAAAATTTTTTGATAGTAGAGTTTGCAATGGGCTATATATGTTCGTTAGTTTCTTTTTTTATTCGGGTTTATTGAGTGTCATATTGAGTATAAGCATAGTAAGTAGAACCAATCCCAATTCAAAAAGTTTCCTTTCTTTTTCAAAAGAATCGTTTTGAATCGATCGATTGATTTACAGGAATAAAGGAACGTTATTTCATAAGCTGTGGGGTTTTGGGAAT
>JAANSM010002870.1:0-14041 GCA_036850725.1 Orchesella villosa | reverse complement strand
ACTACGTGATGTGATATGTGAAAATAGCTTGTGGCATTGTACGTACGTTTTGTATATCTTCTCTATATTTAGACGCATACATCCATTCATAAGTAAGACTAAGCGTAACAGATCTTTCCCAAACCGAAAGTAAAAGTACAATTCTTTCACTAGGTGAAAGCAGAATTGGGGTATGAGGCAAGCAACAAGAAAATCTCGATACCTGACCTATATGGGCATTTGATGTAGTCACGAGGACTTTTCTGCACGGCCATTCGCATACATACCAGAACTAGCGATTCACTTGTCTTATAATTTTCTAACTTGTTGAAAGCGTTGCGTTGAATGGAAGAGAAAAGGGGCTATAGAGAAGAAAATGGGATACTTTTGGTACTCAAGTTTTATGTACGTTTCTTCCCTTTCTCCACCACCATACTCCATCTTATTTCAAACAAAAGGCAAAAGGAGGAAACTGTGTGGGAGGATCATAGATGAAGTACGGAAAAGTAAGAAGAAGGCTGGGAAGTATTATTGCCGAGCCTTTCAGATAATAAATCTTTCTTTTCTTGCCTTTTTTCTCGGCCATTTTTTTGCTAATGGCACTACTAGATTTTCGGCGTAGTTGAAGGAGCTCTGTTCGGATGTTGGCTGAGTAAAGCTTTAAAGGAGGAAGTGGGTTGCTAACAAAGTAAATGTATGAAGCACGATTTAGAGCCTTGTTTACCCGCCTTTCTAAATATATACTGAATTCTAACGAAATGTTCGATTTTGATACTCAAAGAGGAAGAACTGCGAAAATAAGGGATTTAGCAAGCTCAACAAAGTAAACGATCCGTCTTATTTCTTTGTAAAGACGGCACATCCCAAACTGAAACTTGCTACAACGATAATAGATCCTACGAAGATCGTCATCAAGATCCGTTTGTAAACACAAATGATGTTCTTGAATTGCGTGATAATCCATGAGATAAATTGTGGGCGTTTGGGCTCAGTTGTGTTTAATGTATTGATTTGGAATTATACTTAAACTGTTTTGTAACAAAGTATGAGAGAAATTGCTAAAGCTGCTGGTACCAGTCATATTCTTGCAGCACGCATCAGTTTTGAACGTTTTGAATGAAAAGAATGTAGGAAAACAGGAATGAGAAAACAAGTCTTATGCAAAACTAATTTCTTTGTTTACTCAATGACGTAATGGAAAATTCACAGAAAACTCCTCCTTGAGCCCAAATCATGAGTTCATAAGCATTTTTTGTATGACAGCATAATATACTTCCTCAAGTGACAAATGAATACGTTTCACCTTTTGTAGCATTTTAAGTAAATGATGATTTTTTCTACTTGCAGAGGTGCTTAATGATGCTGTATTCGATGAGGACACCGATGAGATGGTTGTTGTAAAGGACATTGAAATGTTCTCCATGTGTGAGCATCACTTGGTCCCATTCTTCGGAAAAGTCTCTATTGGTTATTTACCAAACAAGAAGGTTTTGGGACTCAGCAAACTTGCTCGTATTGTGGAAGTTTACAGCCGTCGTCTTCAAGGTATAGAATACTGCCCCCCCCCCCTCAATAAAATAAATCAACCTCTACCATGCCCATGAATACATCTAACTTGCAAACTTATTTTTTTATCTTGTTACACAGTTCAGGAACGTTTAACTAAACAAATAGCCGAAGCCGTTCTCAAGGCCATTGAGCCACGCGGTGTGGCTGTTGTCTGCGAAGGAGCGTAAGTGATTATGAAATTCACGTATAGCCAAATGAAATGATAAGATTTTACAAAGTAAAATAATACTCATAAATACCTTTTTGATTGCTACAGTCACATGTGTATGGTTATGAGAGGCGTCCAGAAAATCAACAGCAAGACCGTCACAAGCTCTATGCTCGGTGAATTCCGTGAGAATGCCAAGACTCGCGAAGAGTTTCTCACCTTCTGCACATCCAGCAAGTAAACTGCGAGACATTGAAATTGAACGTTCATTACAAACTATTTTAATGTGACCAACATGTTTTTACGATAAATAGTTGTTTCTAAAAAAGCGGATTTTTGTTGCGTGAATGATGTATTTTGTTACTTATTCACAATCTCTATAAATTTTTGTAAGTTTGATTTTCTCTCGTTTTGAATTATAAACTTGTCTTCTCATTCCCACGTTCCACCCGAATTAAATGAATGTGAGCTTCATTTACTGTTTACAGCTCCTAATTTTTGCTACAGTTATGATGCTGACGGGATTATTTTGACACAGGGTATTTTAATTAAGTTTTGTTTTATTCATTTGTATTATACACACACACGAAATACTTATAAATTAGATTTTAAAAGGTGATGGAAAGCTATTTAGAAAGACGTTTCATTGAAACTGAATACGGGGTAAATGAGGGACCAAGTACTTTATTGATAATGGTATATACTATGCGGCTATGAAATGGGCAAAGATATATTTACAAATACTTCAATGTTATAATGAAATTAACTATAAATTAGAAACGTGTACTAACACTAAACTCAACCAGGAACGTTTTCCCTTTTAAATTTAATAATTAAGAATAATATTCTTTCCTTTATAACCTTATATTTTTTGCTCGTTATAAAAGTTTTTTTATGACTTACAAACTGCCATTTCCTCTGGGACAAAGCAAAGAAGTTATTTTTAAAAGATTGGCTATAAAACCGTCAGATGTTTAAAGATTAAAATTATATAACCGTGTTCATTTACAATTACTGTCACTGCCCCTTCACCCTTACAGATTTCCTTGATTTTTAAACAGGTTGTGGGTTATCGTGGTTAGTTCACTTCATGGAAAGGGTTACACAGTTTAATTCAATACATTTGTGTTGCTATACTGTATTGGTATTATAAAATTGATTGAAATTGTTGGGACCAAACTCTGCCTGTAAGTAGAATCGATATCAATACGATATATTTAGACTATATGTTGTAGACACACCAGGTATTTACCAAAAAATACTGCAACAAAGAAGCTAAATGACAATCTTCCTGTCGGTCTGGTGTACCTGTTGATGGTGCACCTAATATCCCTATATTTCCCAATGCAAGACATAAATTGTATCAAATCAAATTCAAACCTACTTGTAGCCTGTTGTTAGTTGGTTCTAAAACTGTATAATTCAGTAGTATTGTTTTCAAAACTACTTGAAAAAAATTTGACATTGCGTAGTACTAAAGAAAAAAATAATGTTGACTTTCGTAGTGGTGGATGATAGTAGTTGATGATGACTCGTCGAAGAAAGTAGAAGTGTTTTATAGGCTATGTAACCGAATTCACTTGAATTCCAGTATTCCATCGAGAATGAATAAATTGTAATTTCGTTTTTCAGCAGCAACTATTTCATGTTTTTTCGTACAACTCCAAAATGGTAATTTCACTAATGGCACTTTGACATAAAAATTAAAACAATGACGATGACCTCATACTCCATTTTCATTTACACTTTTCATGTCGGCATTTTCATTTTGACAAATAAAAATCATAAACCTACTTTAGCTGCAATCTATGAAGTATGATGTAATGGAATAATCATCATCACTTGACAAGAAATCCGCGTGGTTTACGTTTACATGTCTTTCATTATATGTACAATTTACATGTTAAGAAGGTTAGCAAGAAGCGATTTTACAAATCACTTGAGATCACACATAAAATCGGATGCTGGTACGGTCTATGTATTCATTCACAAAATCGTTGGTGGCATATTGTGGAGGTGGTGGGGGAGGCATAGGTATTACACAGATATGGGCGTACTTATTTTTATTCTTTTGATGTATTGTAGTTTTGTAGTTCTGACGTGATTCTTCCTGTCAAAAACAAATTCCTGTTTATGTTCCTATTTACGTGGTTTACACATGACGTAAAAACCAGATATCAAGAATTGTTTGTCTACAGTTACGTTACGAGATGAAGTGCATCTTGTCTTTCAATTATGCAATTTATGAAAAGCACGGAAGTTTTATCTCTGCTCTGTGCTGACTGAACTGAATCTTGCCGACGGCTTTCTCTATATATCGTCTATCACATAACGTTAATAGTCGTATGTGTCTCCCATGTGTTCTACTGAAAATTTGTCCTTACAAAGACTCCCACACACTCACTCAAAGTTAATTTTAATAAAATACTTAACGGTGTAGGCGTTGTGAAACATTTCCAGTAAATTTCCTTTGATCTAGGAAGGTAAGCACTTACACCCGTTTTATTTTATACTTTACTTATGTAAACCCGGAAAATTCAGTTCGATGCTCGATCACATAAACGTGTACTACATGGAAATTTCATACTCATAATGTCAACGGTGCATTAAGTGTATGCTATAACATTTTTATTTAATTTTACTAGTAAAAACGTTGGTAAAAAACAAAATAGACAATTGGAGTTCGTAAACAAATACAGAGCAATATCAAATATATAGCCATATTGATGAACGCAAGGCAACCTACGCTTTCCAAGACCAGTACAGACGTGAAAAGGTCTAAGTTTAGAAAGAGCTACATATAATGTTATAAGTATATGAATATACCGCACGTACATGCTTTAAGGCCAACGTTTTGTCCATGATATTAGAAATGAATCCAGCGAGACACACGGAGAAAAAGCGTCAGCTTCACCAGTGAACGAACTCAGTTGTGTGTGTGAGTTCCTCCAAGTAGGATGTGGGTAGTTGTGTAGCTCGTTGTTCATCTATCCCGTTCCTAGTCATTTTATCCCTTTAGTTTTCAAACCTGGGTTCCCCTTCCTTTCTGTTCTCCTACGTAGAGAAATGCAGGAAACCCTTCTCAAAATATCCAGATTATCACTGTACCCAACACATATTCATCAAGTGCCCAAATTTCATTTCCCATTTTGTAATAAAACCCTCGTGTGCCTGTTTGTGTACATGGATGACTGACTGTAGATGTATATCTTGTTCTAGTTGTAATATTTTTTACTGATATTCACGTTGTTTGTTGAACTGAAGTGTGTACCCAATTAGATTAAATTATTTGATGTGTCTATCACGAAATTGTCTTTAGTAACAGTACTTTGAATTAGGTTAGAACTTAAACTTCTCAGCAACTTTTTTCCAAGTCTCAAGCTGCAAATTCTGAATCGTAAATACAATATTTGTTTTTTGGAGTTATTTCACCTACCTTGTTACATCGCTATACTTGTGCATTAATTACATCAAATGGAAAGTTGGCTACCACAACTTTTAGGGGAGACTAGACTTTCATTCATGATGAAAGGATATGAATTAACTCTCATCCTAAACTTCAAAGAGATTTAGAGATCACGCTGTGTTTTTGACTTTCCAACCTATTATTTAACGTGGTATGTGTGGCAAAGAAGTCTAAAATGTCACTTTTTATTTCAGGAGAAATACTATAATGCAGACACATTCTTTTGATTCATTCACATTATTCTGTCGTTGATGGTTTTTCCTTACAGAGCGGCTTCTCCAATTACCATTAAAGTTGGACATTTTTCATCCACAAAATTTCCTGGAAAATATTGAAATTTTCCTAGCGGTGTAGATAACACAATAAATGTATGCGTCATGTCGAGTCAAACTAAGTCACTTGTTTCGTGTTGTTATAAATGTATCTATATACACTGTATATAGAAACATTTGAACTGTATATTATACAGTTCAAATGTTTGTTCTTTAATACCCCATTCGTATTCGTTATCATTTTCCATATCGTGAGTGTTGAAGTAAATGACAGCGTATCTGACATTGACTGACTGCTATACTGAATGTGCAAGTGAATACTTAATAGACTTATATATTATATGTGTGTATATAAATGTGTTTAGACTTAAAAGTATATAAGGTGAAACTGATAGCTGCTACGGGAATTGAAAGTTGATGTGGTCTGTACGTGGTATATTTTGTGCACATGCAAGCGAAAACAATAACATGTTATGAAATAAGTATTTAAGAGTTGTGCATGCTTGTGAAACTGTTTCCCTTATGTGTATGTGTGAGTAAGCAACTTTCCTTTCTTGTTGCTAGTAAATATAGTACAGTATAGCAAAGCCACACCGCTCCAACATACTTTATGTTTGTTGTGAAAACTTGTTTTACGAGTCAAAGCAAAGCCGGAAAATGATGAAGCCACGTGGAATATTCATGCTTTACTGCCGTTGCATGCATCATTGGTAAGTTTTATTATTGCTTTTCCAGGTGTGTTACTCATCGTGAAAACAACTTTCCATGCTAGTATAAACTAAATGTATGTAGCAATGAATACCAAACAGAATTCATAAATATTTAAGTTTGTTGCAAGTTTGGGAAAGGTTTATTGCCAACGAAGCACATAATACTAAATACAAAGGTACGTGAATGTGTACTCTGTACATTAATCCCTTCCTGCACGAGGGAGTATTTGATGAGTAAAAATATACAACATTCAATTTAGACCTGATTCCGTTTTACCTCCATATTCTTTTGTAAAATGCATAGACACTTTTTGAAGGAAATCACATCCTTTTCCTTCCTTAACATAAAGACACTTTCATTTGTATATATAGCTTCTAGTTTTGGTACTTGCTAGGGAAAATAAGTCTGTAAATTTTATTTCATTTTCCTCAGCCACATCTGCACTCTGCTGATACAAGCACAACTGGCATTGATAATGCCTATCAAAGCAATTAAGACCTTATTTATAACGTTGCTTGTTTCATAAGTGAGTCAAGATGCACGAAACCACGATCTCCAGAAGATAAAACGATATATATATATATTATGCACTCCACTCCAAAAGTTAGATAACCGTTATAGAATCTCTCTCCCATCCTTTTCTCTCTCGTTATATTTATATACCTTCTGTTCTTCCACAATAGATGCACCCTCTCAAATGCAGGCCATAAATATACCCACACTACACTGCTTTACTCCTCTAGTTTCCCCCTTCAGTTCAACATAATAGACCCCCAGTTCAGTTCAGGGATTTTCCTCGTTCTCTTTTCTTCACTTGAGCAGCTGTTCACTTGTTTTCTCCATTTAAACAGGATAACTGCATCATCATTCAGGAGAGGAAATAAGAGGCAACTATGTGTACTATATGGCTTGTGGTATTACAAACATACATTGTACAACGTAATTCCGAAGGAAAGGAAGAAAAAAAGTTTCATTGTTCCCTCACCATCTTCTCCATTGCATTTCATTCTCTCCCGTGAAAAACTGCAAACTTTACGTAGAAAGAGAGCAACTTAAGCTAGGGGCATCGATTTCCCCATAAACGACTTCCCTTTTTACCCTTGAATGGAAGACATATTTACGAAAGTATATGGAATGTAGAAAAGCACAAGGATATATCTGTAGACAGGCCATAATACTTCTTTTCTATCCTTATTCCATTCTCTTAAAATCTTGATTTTCACCGTTCTGAATAATATGAGAAGTAGATGGTGAGAGGTGTGGGTAGTACAAGAAGCTAAGCCTGAACAGTAGTGTGTAGTGGTGCTACAACAAACGGATGAAAATGCCAAGAGGTCTCTCCTTTTCATTTCCCATTTTCAAGTATAATACCCTCTTCACTTGAAAGATTGTCTCGATTAATAGGCAAAGTGCATATGAGGTGCATTGTGAAAGTATATTCTAATATATAAGTATATTCCATACCCTATATCACATATCACCTCAATAGCTTTTTTTGCTGACAAGGTGAATACGTAAGTAAAAAGGAGACAAGAAATTTTGCCATTATATTCGAGTGACGTGACGACTAACTAACTTCAAACTTTCATTCAAATTCAAGAACATGTAAAAGTGTATATATATCCGTATCATTGACATGATTTAGAACAAGTAATACATGTGTATGCATAATATAAACATGAATGAGCGAGAATTGAGTTTGAGTTGAAGTCTTGAGTTTGATGCACGCAAGTAAAAGCTGAGTGGTGATGATCATAGATACTGATTTTTTCCGTCTTCCTTTTCCCCACTTCTTTATGAAATTGGATACGCCATGCCACAGTTGCACACACTCTCATTTTCGGGTGACATGCACTTGCCGTGACATAATAATGCGAGCAACCTCTGACGTTTCCGTTTTGGGGAAAAAGTAGCTATCATATCGTCATCGTATCGTCATATTAGGGTGAAATATAGTAACAAGCATGGTGGCTTGATAGAGTTCTTATCTTAACCAGAAATCTATATGGTTTTGCTAGTTTTCTACCATTGTAGAAAGGAAGAAGAAGGTGGCTTGAATGTTTTTCTCGCGTTCTTTATGGATACACAAAATGAGAAAGCTGAAGGACAGAGAAACTGTTTGGTCCCGTCCCCGTCCTGGTTTATCAGGAATCCGGAACGAAGGAGAAGTAGTAAAGATGGGTATAATAATCATGCGAGAAAAGCCTTCAACTGGAGAAGAGAGAGAAAGAGGCGAAAAATGCATACGCACACTTTCAATATTACACTTTTGTAAGTATACCACACGTACATATATCTGCCAGTTTGGTGTGGTATAAGTTTTTATTCTGGTCCGTTTGGTGCATCCAACCATCCCATTTTTTTCTTTCTTTTCCCTTCCAAATTCTCAAAAAATGTTTAGAAAACTTCCATTTTTGTATACATATATAATATACACATAACTTCTTGCATTGTGCATTTTTATGCTGGTGCTGGTGTCTTTCACGCTGCCGAATCAGTTGTCGAAGTCATTTTATTTTGTTGTATATTTGATGTGTTACGAAGAAGCAATGTGTGTGGTTTCAAGCAACATGAATACTCTACGCCTGTTAATACAAAGAAATGGGAATGGATGATTTTCGTATATAAATGTAAAGGAATTTTTAGGCTTATACAAATTATTATTATTCTCTCTCAAAGTTGTTTCTCCACCGACGAAGCTTTCTATACCCTCTTTACGGTGGTTTAAATGTTTTGCATTTTAACATCAAACAAACATCAAACTTTGACTGCGCTTCGTATGTGTTCTTATATGTATACATTTTATTTTGTTTTGTGTGGGAAGCACAATAGGAAGCAAACATGGATTTACACAAAACAAACATGAGTATAGTAAAGTAAGAGAGATACGAAGTGAGATAGAGTTCTGTCGATTTCATCCAGATACGTACGTAGTACGTAGTTTTGGGGGAGAATATGATGATGATGGTATATAGAAAATGGTACAGCTTTAGCTTGCGTAATACCAAAAAAAGTCATTTACACTGTGGAACTGGAGATATGCATGCACGAAAAGGACTGGTTTAAAAGTGTAATGTGGATATGGTGCATATATGCATGATAGGAGTCAGCCACCCGTCCCTTCTCTCATAAAATTACAAAATGCTTTTCTGGAGAAAATGAGAAGGCTGCTGATGAGAAGTGTAAAGAGGAAAAATAGGTTTTGTGCACTTTAAAATGAGAAAAGTCTGCTGAGTTGATAGCTGCTGCTACTCGTTGACTGTCTGATATGATAAGTAAGTAGCTAACCAAGTGCATAAATGAGTGAATACTGACTGACTGGAGAAGAGCGTAGAGGAGAGAAAAGGAAAGAAGGGAGAGCTCACAGTTTTGTCTAGTGGTATGAATGGTGGTCGTACAGTCGTATTACGTATGGACACGCACAACGAGTAAAGTAGCTAGCTAAGTTTGGGCTTCTCTGGAAATTAATCCATTCGTTTTTATGACTGTTTTGTATGAGTCATTCCTACTGGAAAATGAAGAAGGGGAGCAAATGTACAGTGTAATGCAATGGCAAGAGCACACTTGATAACCAAAATGATCTTACAACACAACTCTGTAATGTTTATCAATATCAGTTTCAAGCCGTGTGCGTTCCTTTTAAAGCTATAACTTTAGGGTTCTTCGGTTTGGGTATTTTCTGGTTTGGACTTACGTCACATCACATAAAATGCATTTGTACATGTACTTGCATTTTACGCTCAAATTGCACAGTATGCAGCTTAACTGTCCTCACTTTGCTTTGCAACAGATTTGAAGAACTGCACATAACAATATATATGCAATCTTTGCAATGACTTGATTTTCAATTGATTTCTTCTAAAAGTAAATGTATATTTTTTTATCATACTTTATTCTGCAGTATTTAAATCGACACTCTTCGTACAGAAGCAAATATCTTTATAACTTTTGACATTTTCAAAAAATACGGTTCATTTAGTCTCTTATGACCTTTCAGTAGTTTGTTGATATTTTATACAAAATAATAATATATGATATGTAAGATCAAATATTGCCATTGCTCATGTTATTCAAGTGTACAGTTTATATTCATTATTCAGGTAACAATGGCTTTGTATAAGAATGAAACGATTTTAGTACACAATACAACTCTAAATTGATGTTGGTTGCTCTTGTTCATTATAGTCCATAATGCACCTACGCTTTACATCACGGACTTTCTTCATATAAATACGCTATAATACATTTAGACAGTGAAAGACATACACGTGCTTATGTAACTCCTTCTTTCAAAGTATACAATAAAGCTTATCTCATTCTTGTATCATGTATCCAAATGTCATGGGTTAATTAATTTCGAGGTAGCAGACATTTCTCCTCCCTTCTTTAACCTGCGTTAAGTATAAGATGATCACACCGATGTTGGCAAATATTACTTTTCCCCAGCAGCTTCAGTCATTGAACTTACAAGCTGATGCTTTGGTGGCTTACCACGCTTTTCCTACAGACTTAAATTTGAAACAAAAAGTGTTTTTAGAACAAAGCAAAACAGTCTCTTGCCTTTCAGCCTGTCTTCCATTTTATCTCTCAAACAGTTTGGGATAAACTGTTTTCATAAATCTCCATCATGTTCAAGCTGAGGAAGAAGAGTTTTGAATAGAAACTAGAAATAAGTTAACCTTTTTGATCTTGTTCTATCGTTTTTCAGGTGTTGCAGTTAACTTTTCCAAAAGTGCGGATGACTTTTACTTCATTAAACCAGGCGGAGATGACTTTTGGAGCAGTAGTTTAGTCGGTCCTCCCGGTGTTGGTGGTGGTAGCTCGTCTGGCATTGTGAGTATCAATGACGGTGGGTTCAAGAAAACGGTTTTGGATGGAGAGAAGCGAGTAACCTTAGAATGTGCTGTATCCGACACAAAATCCATCCATTACTATTGGACGTTGAATGGGAAGCGAGTGGAGAACACTACGAGGAGACATCAAATCGGACCAAATCTTTACTTTGCTCGAATTATCCGGGAACACGACTCTGGAGAGTTTGCCTGTATAGCTGTCAATTCAAGCTCAGGTTTCTCACTAACGAGCCCAAGGATCTCGTTGAACATTGTCTGTAAGTTGGCCTTATGTCACAGCTTTCCTTTTAGTCGTCCTTTTTAAGTCCTGCTTGACATGATTATCATTGCAGAGTTGCTTTGCTTTTGGTTTGACAGCGAATATCTGTGTGCATCTCACTTTTTGGTTAAAAGAAGACTCAAAACGTTTGCTTTTAAAATTTTTGGGCCCATATTATATCATATAACATTGAGGCACCATTTGCTATCATTGCATATCGTATTTAAATACATACATATAACTGGTACATGCATATAAAGGCACTATAGTTCTAACTCCAGCCGGAGTCAGCTCAATTTTGTCACGTCAATTATCCTTAAACACATAAAATTTTCTCCCTGATTGTGACATGTGTCATTGACATCTTCAACTGATATGGATATCCGTGTGTTGCCCTTGCGTCCTCGCTTGCATCCAATCTGATAACTCTACTAATATTGTAGAAATGAATCTGAGAAGATAACTCGCTGCTGTTATATAGTTATACCTAAAACAAAACTGGTACATAAAAATTTAACAAGTTAGTATAGTCTCTTTAAGTATAGTTTGTCTCAACAATCACAATCTATTTGATAAAGTTTTATAGTTATAATATATTGAATATGAAAGAGACAGCAACAATTTTTTTTGTCTAAAAACGTAAACGCTCCTATTAGCATTTTTATATGTCTGAGAGATGTTTGCGCTTATTGTGTGTGATAAGTTCCTGCCTGAAATAGAGAAGTATTTCTCTTCACTTTTCTTTATTATAGAATATACTTGTAGACCTAAAACTGGCTGCGCTGCTAGACTGCTATTTCTTACCAGGCAGAAGAATACAATCATGCCTTGGGGAAGTCTTGTCTTTTTTCTTTCTAAAGGAAAATAAATTGACAATGCTTATGCCTAAAGGAAGGGAATTGGAGATTCGTTGGAGCATTCTATCATTGGTCCGTATCAGATCCAATTTACTTTATCTATTCGTTTCCTTTTATTCACCACTTCTTCCAGGTTTTTTGGTCACTATATATAATGTGCTTGCCTATATGGCTCCATTCTGCAAACGACGTATTCAATTTTTTTCAAGTGGCAAATGACAATCTACTACTGACTGAGTGACTTCGGTTCTGTCTGTAGTTTAGTCTAGTCAGTAAACGATATGTGTACATATAACATTTTTGTTAGCGTTCATTTAATGTATTTACTGTTTACATTTCAACTTACGAATATAACACATGACAATATTTTCAGAGGAAACAAACAAGTCATAAACATTTATAATTTAATGATATTGTTGACGTAAATAATAGACATAGACAATACAAAGTTTCAGACTCAGACTGTTTCCCTCTGCTGCCTAAACACAACATGGAAATACTTTCGTAACCTAAATTCAGATTTACCAATCTCGCCTCAATTCTTCTTTATATGAATGAATTTAAAAACATGAAGTGTACATCTAATTGAATTAGTGAGCACACTTCCCAACTATGTGAAATCAGTCAAATGTACCTCTATTTAGGAAGCATTTCAAATCTTCTATTTTGTGCGCACAAATATTGACTATAGCAAATATAGCTGCTTTCTTGTCTACGTCTCTATATGAAATGTCATAGACATTCATTCTGATTTGCTTGTAATCTGTTCCAAGAAAGCCTCATCATATTTTCCCCATAATTGAAAAATGTTGACTCTCAGGGTGGCTCGACTCAAGTAAATTGATTTATATCGACAAGGAAAATTAATTAATTAAGAATCGCATTTTCTACACCAATCTTTATCCTATTAAATTTTCTTGGAACTCCCTATACCTTAATAAACTTTGTTTAGTCTTATACATTCCGGTGTGCTCTTTTATGGAAACTGCATTTCTCTAAGATATTGGCTAGACTTGGTTCTTAGCTTTGACTTGGAATGGAATTAGTTTTTGAGGCATTCTTATGCTGTATTTCCTCCCGATGCAGTAAGAAGAATAAAGGATTTGTATAGGCTGAGATGTCTTAGCTTCAGCAAAGTTCAATGAATCATCATCATCATCATCGTCTAAACACAAGAAAGGAAGTTGATCTTGCAAGTTGAGTTTCCAGAGTCGAACTAATAATAAAATACCAGCACGAGCACTTTGACTGCTGCTGAGAACATGCAACAACACCCTTTTTCCATCCAGTCAAAAGAAGAGGATAAATTCTTGTGGATGAGGAACAAGTCCAAATGAACACATAATATGCATGCATTACATACTAGAACAAAAGCATATAGAGAGAGGGTTTTCCAGGTCTGAAGAAGAGCTCACAACGCAACGGTGTGAGCTAAGAACAGACTAATTCCTTTAAAGTAAACTGACCGACGAGATTTACAATTGAGCAAAGTTGGAAGTAAGAAGTAAACCACTTTTCGTTTGTTTTTCTTTGCGACTCTAGTAACTCCCTTTCCTCATCTTCTAAGAAGGAAAAGGGACTGGAAGATGCAGACACACCGCACTTCTTCCAATTCCTGCCTGCTAAACCCTAAATGAAAAGAAATCTGGAGAGGTTTTTAAGGTTGTGAACATTCTACTCTACTATATAAAATACATCATTTCAAAATGTGCGGATGTGTCTGTTTTCTGTCTGCGTTTTCCTTCCAAGTCTAGCTTGCTATAATATCTTATCATTAGTAATCTGCTTTCAGCGTAACAAGAATAAATATAGACAATCGTTGGCATCAAAGCGTTTACAGGCATCCAATCGATCCCTGTATTGCTTTCAAGGTTCACAACCATTCATGTTTCTCACGTGTTGACATCCACCTCTGGAAACGAAGTAT
>JAANSM010002869.1:0-14042 GCA_036850725.1 Orchesella villosa | reverse complement strand
TTAAATAAGCTCAAGTTCGAAAATAAAAATACAAATACAAAATAAAAAAACGTATTTTAAATAAACGTATTTAAAATAACTTTATTTTGCCCACCCTTGCTAAAATGAAGCATTCAAGAAGAGTGAAATAGTCATGGAATATAATAGATCATGTAAATGTACATTCGCTTTCAAAGCTTCAAGTAAACGAAAAATCTCTCTATTAATATTTATCGAGGAACGTACATAACGATTCTTCATAACAATTTCAAAATAAACGTCATAAATTACCAAATATAAGTATGAAAAATTCGTACTATTCTAGACTATTAGGGCTACTCCTTATATATAGTCCTTATGCTATGCATTTTATAAGTTTTACCCAGCGCAGTGGTACAATACTCATATGTCATAATATCATAAGCATTTACAAATGAATGCCAAAGTTTATGACGAAAAAAATGCAATTAATGAGCTTAGTTTAATTTAAACTGGAAGAAATACAACACGCTTTTTATTCCGATCTCACAGTCAGAGAAAAGTTCCTCCATTTTTGACAAATCTTGATCGACAAAGTTTACCTTTCAAACACAAACTCTTCAGTTAAAATAGAATTTTCACATGCAATGTCCTTTAAATAGTAAGGAGACTTGAGTTCATAAGCAATCGATCAGGCTCTTCCATATCCCTAAATCTCTATGCATGCGGTGCGATACTATATAGCTTCTTTTGTGCAAATAAACCTCACTCCTTCCTGACCTGTTCAAATAGTTTTTGACTTCGGTTGCCTCCCCATCTTAACAATACAGGAACGAATGAAAACGGCGACTTACGTATTTAGTATTTACGGAATGTCCTTTTATTCTTGTCTCATCTTATATGTCTACCTAAGTCCGTCCTTACATTATTCATCTCTTCAAAACCACTGGTTTGGATTTATAAATGCAACCCATTTCTAATATTCTTTTCTTGAGTCGATGCTTGGCGTTTGGTTTTTCGGAAATTTTCAAAGACATCAGTATTTCGCTGTTACATAGTGGAATATATTTAAATTACTAACAATAAGGTAACATTTCAAGACAGCTCACAAAATAAAAATATTTTTCAAAATTTTAATTGCCAAAACGCAAGAGATTAAAGGTTGTCTGTCTGCGAAAAATGACCTCACTTAAAAGAACATTGATAAGAAAGGAAACAATGACTAACAGAAACAATATAACTTACATATGAACTCAATAATCATTTACTCACAGTTATTGTAAGTTAAGTCAGAAATTTCATACACCCAACAATATAATTTAATGATGGGAAGAGTGTACTCAAATTAACTCACGTTTAGTGAGATAATCGCTTATATATAAAGATGTTCATTAGCTGGATTCAAATTGTTTATTGACTGTATGCAGACTCAGTACTATTTTAATTTATGATATAGGAATGATCATTGATATCATCATAATATTTGGCGTTTGGTGAACCACCTAAGTCCTAAGGCTAAGTAACGCTTCAAACATTGTGTCGAGTGCAACGGAGCATGGAGAATTGGTTCTATAGTTTTTCCCATTTATCAATTATTGATGTATAAAGTGAACGGATATAAGTGCAATTTCATAGCAGTCAGCAATTAAATTATCCTATTTTTATACATTGCCTAGCCCTCTACAACAATGCGTTTCTTTACAAATGATTTTGAGGCATGCGAAATCTATGAACGCATTAAAAACTTAGGCGTTATCCCTATATTTGCAACTTTGCATAAAATTTGATGAGCTTAAACATTCCAGTTCAGTTCTTGTTTGTGGAAGCTGCAAGAAACGAGATTCCTCTTCCTCCATAACATATCTATTTCAAACAGTTCGTCAAAATGGGAAGATTGAAATACAAAGCAACTTTGTTGTTGATTATTCAAGCTACGATATTTACACAGGTTCATTCTCAATTTGCAAGCATTTTTAACAACTCCCGATTCAGTCTCCCTCCCCCTACTCAATCACTATCATCAACTCTAGAACCTGAGCCACAACTCCAATATTCACGCAGGGAAGTGCTTAATGAGACTTTGGGCTACGTAGTGGAATGGGAAGTGGATAGAACGGCTAGCACAGTCGTTTTCAATATAACCGGCCCCACTCTTAATAGTAATGATGGGAGATATTTCGGTTTTGGATTATCAAGAACGGGACAAGCTGAAGGAGCGGATGTGGTCATAGCTGGAATAGGACCAGATGGGCAGATATTTTTGCTCGTAAACCATTTTAAAATACTACATTTATAAATACATATAAAAGGCATGGCATGGGTTTGGTTTGGTAATAAAAAATGACAATGCAATAACAACTCTATAGGATACTCACGGCGTGGATAATAACACACTTGTACAAGATGCTAACCAAGATTGGCAATTATTAAGCTCGCAGCCCAGCGTTGAAGCTGAAGGGCTGATGATGATAAGAATTTCACGCCAATTTGATACGTGCGATGAGCAAGATATTGTGATGAATGTAAGTGTAGCTTCATTTCGTTGTAAGAAGAATATAGATAACAAGAAGTGTTTATATATGTTTTGAGTTTTGATTAACCAAACCTATCTTTCTAGAATGACCTCACTTACATCCTTTGGGGGTATGGGAATACAACGGAGCCTATTAATGATGATACTAGTGAACCTATATCTATACCATTCACTTCTCAAGGCAATGTCAGAGCTTATCTTCTTGACCCTGTGGAGAACACCACAAACACTCAAGATTTGCAAACTTGGAGGGTATCTCGACAGTTTAGAATCCCATCAAGGCATACTTCATATTGGTGCACTATTCATCGTGGAAATAGATTTGCGAGCAAGCAACACATTGTTGGGGTAAAACAAACAAGAAAACCAGATCTAATATACTTAATATATTTCAAAATATATATGTAATTACCTTCTGCATTTCTGAACAGTATGGACCATATTTTGGGAATGAGCTCTCACGCAAACATGTCCATCATCAACTTGTCTACCGCTGCATTCCACCACCTGGGCTAGATGCATCCATTTACTTTGACAAGTTTGTTGGGCACCCTGGCGAAGAATGTTATTTGGAAGAGGAGCATCAACTTCCCACAAACTTATGTTTGGAGGTTATTGCAATGTGGGGTTTGGGTGGAAAGGTATTGCCAATGTGTCAAAGTAAAGTTTTATGATTGCATAAAAATTATTGCGTAAAAGTAGCTGGGATTTTAAAATATTATATGGACGATTTTTCAGGAGTTCCAATTTCCTGATAGTGTGGGTTTCCCACTAGGAGAAGCTGCAAACGAATATTTCATGTTCGAAACCCATTATGACAACCCAGAAGAGCGAGATGACTTGCTTGTAGAGAATGGCATGGAATTTTTATATACCGAACAACTTAGGTATGCGTGAGTGAGGGGTTTTGTGAAATGATATAAGTTATCGTCAGCAATTTATGTATTATTATTTTTTGCAGACCAACAGACGGCTCAATGGTATTTTTTGGAACTTCTCCTGTGAGCCATTTATACAAATTATCTTATAATCAATTACGCACATTGCTAAAATTATGAAATATGAAGTACACATTAATTTTATTTGAATTCCAGCTGGGATTATTCATGATTCCTCCACAGTCTCAATCGTTTAATGTCTCCGGTACGTGCAGTTCCCAATGTACCAAAAGTATGATACCTCTAGGTGGAATGGATGTTATTGGAATGATACTTCATGCCCATACGACAAGTAACAAAACATTTAAAAAGCACTTATATGTATCCTACTGTAAAATGGCAATGACATTTGATTTCCTCTTCAATTTTTTTCTGCAGCTCATCAAGTTCGTTTCAAGCATTTCCGAGATAACAAAGAACTTCCTTGGATTCTAAATGATGATAATTATGACTACGGCTTCCAACAATTTAGAGCTTTACCTGAACCTGTGAAGGTACTACCTGGAGATGTTTTGGCAACAGGTTAGTCCGAGCGAAAACTTGCAGACAAAAACCTATTTAATATTAATTGCTCAATCGAACGATAATTTGGGACTTTACTGTTTCTACTCAGAATGCATGATGTCCACCATTGATAAAAATATGACAACCCTTGCCGGCTTCTCAACTAGGGATGAAATGTGTCTCTCATTTGTCATTGTTAACAGAGACCTCCCTTTTATTTACTGTATCTCAGAATACCCCACAGACAAAACAATGTCAAGATATGGAATTGGGAATATGACATGGTATTTTATATTGGGAATCATTGTCAATTATTATTCCCCATTACGATATTCAATATATATCAATCCAATTTAGTTCACCAACTTTTATGTTTTACAGCTAGATTTTACAGATTTTGATTTTAAACGTTACGTTTATATTGATTGTTTTCAGGGATAGAGAAAGTCAAGAGCGCATCATAACTGGGGCTTCTGATCCCTCCATCGTAGGTCAAAAATTCTCAGAATTCGTGGAGGAAAATGTTGACTGGACCCCTGAAGCAAGGGCGGAAGTGGAAAGGGAGCAGTTTTATGATGTTCACGATGTGTACTGCCCACAGATAAAGCAGTATGCAGCTATTTATTATGCCTCGCTTCTCGCGCAAAGGATTACAGGGGGAGTTTTTAATTTGGATTTGAACAACGCTAGGCCATCGACCAGGTCTGTGAGAACATCTGGGCAAGCTAATTCAAGAGCAGCGTTTCCTGATGGACTAACGTATGCACCTCCTGACATTTGTGAAGCATCAACAACAAGAAAATAGAGGGTTTAATGTCAAGATCTGACCAATACCATGCAATCTAATTTATAATATTCGAGATAACCGTCTCTTGTCTAGATTTTATTTCATTTTACTTTTCATTCCTATTTAATTTATTATCATAACCATCGAACGAACAAACAGTCAAATAATGAATAAAGCCGAGATTATTGGACTATATGTATAACGTTTTTGGAACATTACTCAGGGTCAGGTCAGGGTGTATTTCTGCCAACAGAAATAACTTTTATAAGTGGCTTCAATCCATATTGGCATGATGTAACGCATTGAAAAAAGGATGCAGATTTATAATTTATTTGCCCTTCGCACCTCAACGTATATGGGGTAAATTGTTAATTGATTTTGAAATGAACGAAAACGAATAAAACGGGTGAGTCTTCTTCACACCATTATATTCGAGTTAACTCATTCGCTCATCGGTGTGGATGAAATTAAATCACAAATCTATACATATCTTCTTACATAAATTATACATGCATTTAACATCAATCATACATACGTAATTTGCCCAGTTGATAGTAAGAATGTATGAAACGTATCGTATTACATAATACACATGCAATCATGCATATATTCAAGTATAAAACGTTTATGAATTTGCATAAATTTCGTTACTGAAAGTTTGTCTGATGATAAGTATCTTGCTTTATCCTCATATCCCATCATGCCTAAAAAATCTTAAGTAAGTTGACGATACTATTCTTTTGTAAAATCTTTCTTCACTTACGATTAGTTTAGTTAGTAACTTAATTACGTTAAGTTTAAAGTTGTACAGTTGACAGTGTCGCTCAGTGAATCAGTGGAGTGGGTATTTGTAAAGTATAAAGAATTAACAGTCAGTTGTGAGATTTTTCCTTGAAATATTAACAATTAAGTCTTAGCTAATATTCTATTTGTCAGTCTATTTTAAATTCAAAAATGGAGATTCGCGTATCATCTAGCTCTCCAGCAATCGCAAAACCGAGCGGTGAAAATGGGGAATTAACTTGGGATATCAAATTTTCTGCCAACCTTATACGTCAAGGTCAAGGCGGGCAAGGTTCCAAAGACGGTAGCTTGAAGGAAACTGCGCAACAGAAATACTGCTCTCGATTGGGTGCGATTTTAAGAAAATTGGAAGGGGAATTAAGGGGATGATGAAACCTTTTGGTAAGTTGATTTTGAACTTCAATCTTTCAGTGCTGCAAGTTGTTAGTTCTTTTGCTAACCGTCGATACGCAACATATCCAAAACACCAGTAGACTATTGAGGATATGCGTGATACGATCAACGATAAAGAATTAAATGATCCATAAATAAATTAACTTTTTTATATTTTTACTGTGAACATTGAATGATTAATAATCGCTCAGGAACCTTTGCGCGGACCTAAAATGGCTTCCACCTCAAGCTGAAAAGATGTCAGTCAAACTTTTTGGCAAGTTGCTTGGGCGTTTTGAAGAAGTGTGTGGAGACGGCATACAAATGACTCTAAGTTTCAGTTGTAATACGCAACCTCCGAGAACTGCTTTTAGTCGTACCTACAGAGACGACTATTGTTTAAACGTTTTTGAAACTGATGAATTAGATTATCCGAGTTTTTATGAGGAACCTGAGGAACCCATTAAATCCACCTTCATCACCAAAGGTATATTTTCTTGACAAACACTTATACAGTTTACAGTCTTACAGAAACGGCGTGTAGTATTAGACAACTGTGACTTCTTCCTAATGTCGAATGTACACAGTCACAGTCAGTCTAAACACTTAATTTTTACATTTTTTACGTCATTCAAACAGGCATGAGTATAATTGTACCTTCAATGATGAATACGGCTTCCGGTGGTATTTCTACAGAAGATTTCTCAAAGATAGTTCCGTTTTGTGAGGATACGGAAGTGAAGATTTCGGAGCATCTAAAAGAATCATTGCTGAGGGAAGGTTCCGAAAAGTTAACTTGTTCCATTGAAGCCACCATTAGTTTAAACACGAAGGATGGTTACATTAATTACGATGAGATTATCATGGACAAGGACAAGCCATGTATTAGTAAGATGATCTTCCAGCAACGGATTCATTGCGATCTTTCAATTGTTGCTGCGAATAACGCTGTACTGCCTTGTCACAAAAGCTACCTTGCGGGTACGTAATATGTATTTAGATTGTCGCATAAAACGGACAACGTTAAATGTTATTATATTTTAATCTCAACAGTTCACAGTACAGCTTTTGAACGGATGTTAGAAGGAGACTATATGGAATCTCAATCAAATCGAATTGAGCTACTGGATGTTTCCGAGCCTTGTGTCAAAGCATTGCTGGAATACGTTTACTGTTGGGACATAACGAAAGCTGTCGGTTGTTCTAAACTCGCTGTGGAACTCTTTAAGGTTGCTCACAAGTATGATATCAATTCACTGGAGAAGAAACTTTCTCCTATGTTTCTTCAAAGGGCCAATCAATGGTTTGATACTGACGCTGCAGTGGATGCGTTCTGCTTTTCTCGTAAAATTGGGGCTAACTATAATGACCTAAAGCTCAAGGCTGCAGAGGTTATGAAATCGTAAGTGCGTTGGGTTTGATACATACCATTTTTATCCAGACTGTACTTAACGTGGGCCTTGATCCTAAATCATTACAACGGATTTTTTTCCAGAAAGGGGGAGTTGCTCACGAAGTCTGAAAACTATTCCAAAATGTTTAAGGAAGACTGGGAAGCTGCGATGGAATGGTGTGCTGTGACACTCTCGATGTAATCGTGATGTGAATGATGCCTCATATGCCTCTTTCTAATCAACTTCTTGAGGGTTTTGTTTTCTGTTTTCAAATTAATTTACTTGTTGACTTACTCATTATTACACTTATATTTTGTATAGATTTTTACGTTAAGTTTAAAAGTTAATTTATGTAGTTTGTTATATGCACATGTGAATTTGGATTCATTATGATAATCAAATACACTTTTAAAATGGTTGAAATTCACCCACGTTGCTGATTGTGGTTCGAAGTATTTGTCTGTTAGTTCTTGGCATATAGCATTATTTAGAACAACCTTAATCCAACACGTAAGAAATAGTCTGTTGTCGGCTGATTAAATAAGGATTGTGTTTTGTTTCATTGTAATATTTTGATTAATTCTTCATTGTGTATTAATGCAAATGCATGATGAACGCTTTTTGAAGGCTATGGCCATTGTCTTCGTCACACAACTTAGGCAGTTGACAAGTTCAAATGTATTTACAAGCTGTTTGCAAAGTCTATTTTTATAGTTTAAAGTTTGACCGTCTATAATTTTTCAGTCATTTTAAATTTGGAATAGGAAATCCAACTCGTGTTCCCGTTCAGCATGATTTTTGGTATATATAGCAAGTAGATTACGATTTGCAGTGTATCTCATTCCATTCTCATCCTGACCTGACAGAATCAACATCCCACACATGACACAGGAGGAGTTCAGATGTCAGATAGTTAAAAAAAATTCTCTCTAAGCCCCATCCTTTCCTTTCAAAGGCAATACACTGAGTATATTATATGCATTATTTATTGCACATAGTAGATATGCATAGATATAGATGGTTTGAGATTTTATCGCGATTACTACTTAAAGAACCATGATTCTTTTTATGTTTTTTTGGTAAGTCGCCAGTCTTCGTATTACATAAACCATATTCGACATTTACTGTCATCAGTCATCAATAATAACTGTGTATATACACTTTTCTGTGCCAAGCCAATGAACTCTGTTATATGATCTTGAGTATAACAGGGGATAAAATAGTTGCATAAGTTTAATAGCCAAATCAATCAATACAATCATCACAAAGACTTCTTATCATGCTACTATGCTGATTAAAATAATCATAATTTCATTCATTCCAAACGATAAATGTAAAACACCAGCTGCAAGCTGCAGTGTGGTGCATATGCCGTATGATTTATGAACACCTTCAAAACTCTTTTTATATCATGCTTTTATCATATCCTCTTTGCCATTATCCAGTCAGATATATATCCGTCATTCGCCTACTCCTACTAATTTACATTTGAATTGGATTGAAAAAAAAGCTTTAAAGTGAGGTGGTGATGTATATTTTCTCGTTTTGACATCTGTGGTCGTTGTTTGGTCTTCTCTATTTACTCTGACGCGATGATAAAGTCATATCACAATACAGTTTACCCTAAGTTAATTAACCTCATGAAAGTTCAACACAACAGCAACATTATCAAAAGCACCGTTGGTGTGACAGGATGAAAGTGATTTTGTTTCGTGTTTAACTACCTAAACATCTACAGTGCTAATGGGACGCCTACACTAATTACACTTCGCGTTGACTTTGCATAATAGGATTTTGGTCCATAAATATCCAGCTCCTTTGGTACTGTTATGTCATTAAGAGGAGATTACCGTACCGTACCTATATAGTTTTACCTTTACCTCTCCCATCTCTTTAGTATTGGAGAAAAATCGAAGACAAACAAATACTACGTAGCCTTTTGCTGTACTACGAAGTTTGCACCTAGCAGTCGTATAGTCAAATTTAAAACAGTTAAAAGTGAGTTCATTGAGAAATCTTAAACTAAAATTTGACACCAAACATGCCGTCCAAAGGTGGAAGGGGTCTGGAGCAACCATGGATTTCACGAAGGTCTCCAGTCTACTCAACTCATGGAATGGTAGCTTGCAGTCAGGTAATAAGTGAGCGAGAAGTGACTCATAAAATTTAAAAAAAAACACTAATTCATTAATTTCATAATTTTATAATATATTACATAAAAGCCTCTGGCTGCACAAGCGGGTCTAAAAATATTGGATGCGGGTGGCAACGCCGCAGATGCAGCTGTAGCTGTTGCCGCAGCTCTAAATGTAACTCAACCATCTTCGACTGGACTTGGAGGTGATATGTTCTGTCTCTATTTCGACTCAACAACCAAACAAGTTCGAGGATTGAATGCATCGTAAGGTTATCGAATAAAAGTGGTAACAAACTCCTACTTGAAATTATTAATTAGATTCCATTTCGTTGTGAATTGCATTGTTTTAGGGGTCGTTGTCCTAAAAACCTATCCATTCCAGTGTTTGAGGGTTTGGGGTATTCTGAGACTAATCGTCCTCCCTCTACTTCTCCTCTGTTTATCACCGTTCCAGGGTATAAGTGACACCTTTAAATGAAAATTACATTAAAAACAGTAAGTTTTTATTTTTTTCCAAACTATTTTTTTGTTTTCAGAGCTGCAGCAGGCTGGTGCGACACCATCGACTTGTTTGGAAATAAAACCCTTTCCCTATCTGAAATTCTCGCTCCAGCAATCCGCTTAGCAGAGGATGGTTACCCTGTTGCGGAAATATTAGCTGATAGTTGGGCTAACAGTGAGAATCTAATCAAGAATGCGTCACCAAACGGAGGAGAAATGCTTTTGAACGGTGCTGCACCCAGAGAGGGCGAAATCATGAAAATGCCTTACTTAGCCCAAACCTTCCGGGATCTTGCTGCTGGTGGAAAAACAGGTTTTTACGAAGGACGTATTGGAGAAGAGATTGTGAAAGTGATCACACAGCTGGGTGGCTACATGACCATGGAAGACCTGAAAGAACACGTTAATACACAGGATACTGTGATAAGTACAAATTATCGAGGTGTGGATGTGTATGAGATGCCTCCAAACGGCCAAGGAATTACTGCCCTCCTCGCTCTCAACATTTTGGAAGGATTTGACTTGTCATCATTAGAACACAACTCAGCTCAACATCTTCACTATGTGATTGAAAGTCTCCGACTTGCCTTCTCTGACACAAGGTACTTCGTGGCTGATCCAGAGTTTGCGTCCGTTCCTGTGCAGGGATTGCTTAGTAAGGATTATGCAGCGGAGAGGAGAAACCTCATCAATCCAGATACTGCGATTCCTTCAATTGTAAGTTTGTAAGTGGGTGGAGTAATAGTTATAGCTATGAAATAGTTTGAATTTTACCTTTTTGCATCTCATTTAACATGTTCAACATAATAGGAACACGGAAATCCCCCAAATACAGCTTGCACAGTCTACTTTTGCGTTGTGGATGGTCAAGGAAATGCATGCAGTTTTATAAACTCCAATTATCAGGGTTTTGGGACCGCTATTATTCCATATCACTGTGGCTTTACTTTACAGAACCGTGGAGCCAACTTTTCTTTAGATCAGAATTCAGCGAACTCGCTACAGCCAGGCAAAAGACCGTTAGCTCCATTCTTACACAGTTTTATTGATATATTCTTTTGGAAGTGGTTATTGGACAATAAAATCTAATTACAAATGTTTTTAAAGATACCACACCATCATTCCGGGAATGGCTGTAAAGGACGGTGAGCTATACTGCCCTTTTGGTGTCATGGGAGGCTTCATGCAGCCCCAAGGACATTTGCAAGTTATTAGTAACATGGTTGATTTCAACATGAATCCTCAAGAAGGTATATAGTATATACACAAACGGTCAATCAATGTCAATTGAACTCATGGAAATATATTATACTAGGCATATGAAATGTAAATTAAATGAAACTGAATTTCCATCATGGGTTTATAGCGCTGGATGCAGCCCGAATCCAAATTGTTGGAGGCGACGCTGCAGGCCAAATCCAGTTGGAAGAAGGTATAACTGAACAAGTTCGTGAGAAATTGTTGGACATGGGACACAACAATCCCGTATTTCTTTCGGGATGGGACCGAATTGAGTTTGGCATGGGGCAAATTATAAGACGTGATCCAAATTCTGGAGTTTTGTGTGGTGGCAGCGATCCGAGAAGTGATGGACATGCTGTTCCCCTTGTGAAATCATAGTTTTCATGATTTATAATACGTAAAAGCAATTTTTGCGATTTGAATGAAAATATACAAATACAACGAACGTAAACCATACAAACGATATGTTGAAAAGTAACTTGAAAAAGCAAAACGCATATATTGTAGCAGTTTTTATTACATTTGCTATAATAAACGACAATTAATCGATATAAAACAATTATAAATAAATATTGGGTCGAACAAAAAGCTTAATTTAAAAAAACATTCAACCTAAGAAAGTTTATAATTACTTGCACTAAACTAAACAACAATCTAGCATTTATACAAATTATTCAATTATATTGTATTACAATATATAATTCATGTTGGGTTTATGACGTACTTGAACTTGAACTTCAGCAAACAAATGCTTTCAGATGTGAATGAGGATAGTTAGTAAATAGTAAATAGACTTTACTAAATCCATTCTCAAAACGCCCACTTGCACACCTTCGTTCCTTTACGCTAGAAAGTCAAAAAAACAAAGAGAATTGTAGCAAAACATTTTAGAACCCAAATCTTAACAATATTAAGATTTTACTAACTATACTGCAAATATTTACCTTAGTCCCCTCAGCCGGAAGTGGAGGTAGAAAATCATAGCCTTGCTCGAATCCACGGCGAGAACCTTTGCGTCCTACGAACACCGCTTCAGTAATCTCTGCATGCTCTCCATGACCCCAATCCCGATTGAGACATCTTGGTGATGTAGGTGAGGCACAAGGTGTTATCTTCATGGAGCAAGTCGACAAACGACGGGAAATTTTCTCTTCTGCAGCGGTGTGCCAATTCCAAGTTATCCATGAGTTAACTGATGGTGGAAGTATTTGGTCACAGGACCAGGTAGTAAAAGCTGTGTAACCATTCTTTAAAAGACCCAACAACTGTTGCTGCCTCTCACTTTCATCATTGTGTTTGTCACGTCGATTCACTGCTCTTCCAATCGCTTTCAAGCATAGGACTTCGTCTTGTGAAATCTCCTTGTTCTGTTCCTGACACAGAAACTTTGGTCCTTTCTTCTTCTTATTTTTTTGCCTCTTCTTTCTATTACCTTCCACCACCTTTTTAACCTGAGTTGTAACTGATTTTTCACTAGTCACCGTCGCCTCCTGCTTCCGTTTAGAATGGTCATTTTGAGCTGGCACGAATTTATTCTTGAAAATGGTCTCAGGCTTGTCTTTGGGCGTAGTGGTTATCGATTCAAATTTCGAAGCTAACTTATCCACTTGCGTTTTCTTCATCTTCCTCTTCTGCTTCTTGCTCTTAGGAACATGTTTTGCCTCCATTTTACTTCTTGCTTAGTAAATTATGTGACTACCAATTTAACTGTACTGTAGCACACAATCAACAATACGGACAACGGTTCACAGTTTATGAAATGAACTAAATAAAGTCCACCATCACCTGTCAACCTCCAATTTCAGCAAGAAAATTCAAAGACTGTCAACTGTATTCAGTGTTGGAAACGTAATAAGCACTAAAAAACTAATCATAATCAAACCCAAAAATTAGGATTTGTCCACGTTTCCGATCACCAGCTTTTGTCCTAGTCCATAGTCGTATAATCGTATACTTTCGATTAGTACTTTTATTTGACCACCATATACCATAAGCTCCGATTATTCTAATTCTTTTGTCCTTATTACGTAGTCCTCACTCTCATTCTCTTTCCAAAGAATTTTTGTGATTGTGTAGGTAGGAGTTGGACTGTGAATGAATGAAAGGAAGCTGAACAGCTGAAGGTACCCAGCTTGCAACGATCGGCGATCGTCGCTCGTTGTTGAATGATGTTGATTTTGTGTTGTGTACATAAAAACATGCAGGTAATGTTTGCTATTTTCGTTTATATTTTGTTTATTTACGCAGCGTACGTAACGCGAACGTTTTTTCAAAAGCCACAAACGTTAACGCGATCAAAGCGAACTATCTTGTGCACATCAACTCATATAATTGACAAGAGCAAGCAAAAATGCAGAATGGTCATTCATTAGATACAGGGACTAAATATTAGGTAAAGGTAAAACTTGATAACTATGAATTACAAATTACGACACAATCATGATTCATTTCCCGAGAAGTCATCCATAATAATAAGATAATCAACATGAAACACTTAATGAATACAAAGCTATAACTTGAGATCCTCCTTTGACAGGATAAGGAGTGATAATGACATCCAACATAACATAAGAGTAAGACACCCGATGAAAACTACTTTTGACAGAATGTCTCTAAATGTAAATGATTCTCCTTTCAATTGCTATTTTTTCTACTTCTAACCTAAATTAAGTAAATACATACTACATAATATATATCCATCAACCAGGGTTCGGAGTTAATCTAGATTACAGTATTCAGATTATTTAATCTAGCGATTCTCGTAATCCTTAATCTGTAATCTCAAGAATCGGCCACGGCTAGCTTAATCTGTAATCTATAATCTCCAGAAACCAAAACGAAAAGCTTAATCTGTAATCTATAATCTAAAAAT
>JAANSM010002868.1:0-14045 GCA_036850725.1 Orchesella villosa | reverse complement strand
TGAATAAATTAGTTTACCTTGCTTTCCTTTACATTTAAATACGTCTTATCATTTTAACTGTACCTAGTAGTATTATATTCCTTTATGTAACAATAGACGTTACACAGTGTATAGTCAAAAGTCAACAGTATATCTATATCCCGAATTTCAAAGCTGTGCACAATTAATGAAAAGATTTTTTTTGCATAGAGAACGCGTCATTTTCATACTTAACTTTAAAAAAGATATATAAGTATAGCAGCTAGTCAAATAGCGATTGAATTATAGAGTTACTATAATGCATGTGAATCTTTAGGCACAAGTGTAACAAGCCGTACAATTTATTTATGAGATATTATGCTTACCTACGGATTAACGGAAGGATTTACGCAAAGCTGGTTGCTCCTGTCCTGTATGCACACGGAAGAGAAGACACAAACCAAAAGGCGATGTGATATATGTGGCAATAACCTGGTGGTATTTCAGAATGATAAGAATCATTCCATTTCCATTAACTAAACAGTAAGCATGAAGCTATATGGTCATAATATACAGCCTCCTGCAGGTTGAGTCTGCTAACATGCTAGCTTAATATCACATCTAGTGATAATCTTAATTAAACGGCACTGCATCTCGAAGATGCATTAAGTTTGCGTTATCTTCTGTTAGCTAGACAGTATTTGGCAGCATAGCTAAAATAATTTTCCGTCTTCGGTAGTTTATAGTCTATGTGTGCATCCTTGTCGCCCTGGTCTTGTTGGAGAAGGGAAACATAGTTTAACTTTAACTCGGGTGCGAATATAAGGAAGGCAATTGGGACAGAGAGGATACACACCAGAAAACATTTATTGCGTGATAAGCAATACCAGCACAAAGTGCATTTGGTGGGAAAGAAAGTGGTATCCGATTTGAGTTATTATTTCAACTTGTCATGTTCTCGTGTGCACTATTTTCAGCTAAATGACAGTTTGGCATGCATCTCTTGATAGATCTCGGAAAGGAAAAGAGGTGCATGCTTAGCTCCCTGCGAGTTGAAAAACAATGAATTATTGCAGTTGGTGCATGCTTCAAAAATGCAAAATGATACAAAAGACACAGACTTGAGAGGGGGAAAGAAACAGACTTAACAGAGCCGTTTTTAAGTTCTCAACATAATTTCTCGTAGTCTTTTCCCCTTGTATTTTTTATAGACAAAGATGATGCTATCGGGTTTCAGTTTGAAAGTATTAATCATTATAATTTAGTACTGTACATTTTAAAAACATCACTATGAGGAGTAGAGCATGCCTACGTCTGTGTGTAGTCACATTTGCAAATATGTCTGATTATAACGAGTAAGAAATAAAAGCCTGATATTATCCTTGCTTGAAGTTTTGCTCTTATGTTCTTCAGCGGAACCGCAACTTACAACAAAGTAAATAATTGCATGTTATAAGCTTCCGTATGTCTTCTTAAGAATGCTCTAAATCATCCTTTCGATTTAATAGGATAATAAGGTTCTGTATGCTCTGTGTATATTCTATTATATGTATGGGTGCTGAGTAGAAACGGACGGAATTTGACTAAAAATGTTATACATTTTTTCATTCTTTTGAGATCAAGTATCAAGCATTTTTTCCAGCTATTTCTGGCTTTACTAGCTTTAGCTTCAAGAATGTATGCATATCTTATAACCGAGTGTTGAAGTCTTTATATTTATAAACTCACAATGGCCACACTTTTTCCTGATACCTTCCCAGTAGTACGCTAATGAAGAAATGTTCAACAATTGTGGTCCGACATTTTATGGGCTCCTGGTGGGTAGTAAGTAGTGACGATGATCATAATCTGTTTGAATAATTTCACGAAGTTTTTCTACTTGTTAAACATAATGCGACATAATTTAGCAATAAAAACGACTAACTTTTAAAAGCTCTTTCTCTACATCTTTACATGTGTTGCTCACTTGAATAATACAAGTTACCAACCTCAACAACCAACTTCGGCTTATTTTTAACACGCAAAACTTCATTTAAAATTATGATAAATATCGATTTTTCCAGTCCTAACCTATCTGCATACAAATCTATTATGTCATATTTTATCTGCTAACAGCTTGCTTAAAATTCCAAGGAATTGTTAAGATGGTTTGCGTAGATTACGTTTATTTGTATGATATGATAAAGTTGAATTTCATTAATATGCATATAACATGCTACTGTAATACAACCATTCATCGAGTTATGCATTTTTTATAGTGCACGAACACCCAACATGCATCAGTGGCACAGCAGTAAGCTTTCATATCATGTTTATAAAAATAAATTCTAATAGTTTTCATTGTCAAGCACAGTATGGTTCATTAGTCCCATATGATGTCATAAGCCTGCACATTTTCCATGATAAACCTCGTATTTTCTACATAACACTCGTTTTAAGAACATTAAAACACTTTGAGCCTGACATATACGAAAAAACTGAACTAGCACAAAATTGCATACATGAACCCTTCGGGATACCATTATAAGGCTTTAATGTTTAGATAACATTGCTGTGCGTCGCAATACAATGGGATAGACGTAAACACTGCTGCCTTTCCTAAAGCATTGGTGACTGGGAGAACCCATTGTATTATTCTACTACTATCTATTTACCTTGTGTATTATGTGTATTATATTCATTTGCAGATAAATTTCTGCTTTTATGATTCGCTAGACGCTTCAACGTGAAGTTGTTCTCAGGTGCCAAGAGGACAACTAAAGGCTTCATGAACTGCTTCAGCTATGCTGTCGCTCCTGTTTTCATGAGCAGTTTTTATTCATAACAACCGTAACACATTATTGTTAGCCATAATTACATTACAAGAATCTTTATAAGTTTGCTGTTGGTTTGTTCGCAGTATTTCTGGAGGCCTGATTCTTGGTTCTTCTCGAATCTTCGTTGATCTTGGATTAACAGTACTTCACGTTTTCTATTGTCATTATTTCCTACTGCACATTTCAATAAGAATGATAGCGACTCTGAACAGCAGTGTAATTTTATGGCAATAGCAATAATTATGATTTCAAATGCACGAAACCTATAATAAATGCACTATCGTTGTACCTGTATGAAATATAAAGTTGAAAGTCACTCAAAATGGAGCTCGCGAATCTAGTCCTTCATTTTTTGCAGACCGGTGCATTTTGCACAACCACTAATAAGTAGGGTAGTGCAAGCAAGGGGAAACAATGCGCAATTTGTTGCATTGTCTCTCGCACACAAATGAAGCTAGGAAAACGCGAGACGAAGATAGTCACTAATTATAATAATTAATTATCGAATTCCAAGACTTATATGATGTGGGGTGAAAACTGAAAACTGATTTATTACTTTGAAATGTATGATTTTGAAAAATCAGAACCAGTGGGTAGTTCCCAATCTTTGTTACATTTCTTCTAATCCAATTAGGGATGATGGGGTGATTACATATTACACGTATAGCCCTCGTATATGATACGGTAAGAAATAAAACGTAAAAATCATGGAGCCAGACGCAGACGTATGAGTGTAGCTTTAGTTAGTGACAGATAATCAGAATTTTAGAATACTTTCATAATTTAGAGTGTTGATTTGAAGTACTTCTGCCTTGAGACAATTGCAGTATGAACCTTTTAAAGAAATTAAACTATGCATCAGCTTTGAAAAGTCATGTAGTCAAGATCGTAATTCATTTTTAGTCATCGCACTAGAAAAATACTTTCTTGAATGCATTTGGACGAAAACTAAAGACATGGCTGTTCATCGTCGTCAGTGGCATCGTCCTTTTTATGAGGCAATAAATCGATACAAATGACACAAATCATATATTATCAGTCAGAACAGGTAATTTCCAAGTATATATGATCGAAGCCGATAGTAAGATTGTTACATGATAACATGGCGAAGGTATAGAAATGAGTGATTCTTACAGTATCAAGAATATCAAGTACAAGAGCCAAGTTTTATTATTTTTAAGGTTGATAGAATGTTTCCAGTTGCCAATCTGATACGTTTGATATCTATTCGGAATGAGCAATCCGATCACCCGCTTCCATCGGGAATATAACCTATAGTTAAAAGCAATTCTTTGGGTAATGCTGCGCGGTTTGTCATTTCAGTTCACAGTTGCCTTGAATTCATGTAAAATCAAGCGAATTTACTGCAGATTGAGTATGAATGAACGTTTTGTTCTGTCTACAATAATTTGATTTATAATGAAAACCCTTGGTTTTACTACCCTGTTCAGATTGAGAATAGCAATGTTACCGAAAGTTCTAAGACGGTGTTCTATAAGCAATGATGAATGACAAGTAACTATGAAAAGCTAAAACTTTTTTTTTATTTCGTACGTACAAAATCGACATAACGGTTTAATACACATTACAATGTTACAAAAAGACACATACATATATATCACTTGGAGTTTTTATGAAACAAACTTGCATCATATTATTAGCGCCTCACAAATCTAATATTCGAATATTGTAGTTCAAGGCATTACTTGGTGTCAGAAGCTTTTTGACTATTAGCTGTAGTTCCTGTAACGCTAGCTGACAATGAGTTTTGGCAACAAGATCTGCTTCTGTCTGCTCAATATGGGTGAGTAGTCTTCTCGCGTCACGAAGATGCTGAGATACAATGCTATCCGTCAGAATGTCTTCAACTGTCAAATCCTTTTCCACTCCTTTTAAGAGTAACACGAGGAGATGTAAAGCAGCTCTGCGAACATGCACGTTCTTCTCTGTTGTTAAAATTGATTCCACGCAAAACCATACCTAAGATGGAGAAAAGGAGTACATAGTTCATTACATGCATAAGTTTCAGTATACTGTTTACTGACAACTGACAATGTTATGTAAATATTTAGTCATTACAATGGTGGAGATATGCCGATGGTAAATTTAATAATGAACTTTAGACCTTAACCTACTTCTTAGACTTATTAAATATTTCATATTTCCTACCTCTGTAAGGACTTGGCCCAAGGTGAATCTGAGCAAGTGGCAGAGCTCACCAAGGTTTGAAAGTGCAGAAGCCCGGATCAAAGGTTCTTCATCTCTCATTAAACGGAAAAAGACGTTTGTAAGCGGTACCCTATAGCTTGGGGCGAAGTCTCCTAACTTTTGTATGACTTTCACAAGAATTTCACCAACTTTCATTCTTGTCTCAATTTGTTCTTCATTTTTAAGGCTTTGATACATTTTCCGCCCATAGCAATCGCTCTTTTCTTCACAACTTATGAAGTCATACTCTTTGATCAATGCTGGAACAACTGTTTTATGAAATTTCAATCCCAAAGCTGCCATTCCTTGTATAGACATAAGGTACACGTAAGAATCTTCGTTAACCAAATTTGTTTGGAACAGTTTCAACATTCTAGCTTCATTTTCTAGAGCCTCTGCATTTCTCTCCTCAATTAACTTTCTAAGTTCAAGAATACCGTGACCTTTAACGGGAATCATTGGACTTATTGCATCATCCATAGCTTGATTAAACCGAGTTTTAAGTAATTCAGATCTTGATTTTTCTCTTCGTCCTTCACAACCACGTGTTCCTATGCTTAACAGTAGATTACTCGCCATTTCGGGCACTCCTTGCCTTACTAAACTAGATTGTGAACACTGACTCAGCTTTCTCAAATGAGGTATGAATATTTGCAAGTTATCCCACATTTTGTGTATTTCTGCATCAACATTTGAGAGAAAGCTTGCGGATGACGGATTAGTGTTTGAGGCAGTAGTTGCAGCAGCTTCTACCAAGGCACCGATTATGCCTAATGCATACATGACTAATTGGCTCGTGTCAAATGCATCTTCCAAGTCTGTACAAGCCTCTTCTGTAAATTTGTTCAGCAGTAACTCCAGGAAGCTCAAAGTTTCTTCAACGGATTCTGCATTGGTGAACTGCTCAAAGATGGTCTCTTCATCACCCAGTTCTCCAAGTAATTTGAAAGTGATGAATCGCTGACAGTCGTTTAAGCAAACTGTGACAGAATCTCCATCTAGACGGGTTGGTAATTCGTCACTCTTGAAAGTCATGCGCTTCGAATTACTCTTGTGGCTATGTTTATTGGTTCCCCAAGCTAAAAGCTGCCGAAATAATTGGGGCCATGTTCCTTTCATCCGCTCATTTTTCAGAATCTCGGATGACAAACATAGACAGCTAATGTCCAAGTGCTTCTCAAAAACTTCATTGTAATCACTTCGGTTCGAAACGAGTTCCTGACGGAGTCGAACTATCTTTACATCTGTTTGGTCATCATCTAAATCTAACTGAAGATCCAATGTGTTCAGAGTAGGGATGCCTTTTGAGTCTTGATTAAGAAGCAACATCATGCAGAAATCACATAAATCAACGTTTTCCTTGGCTTGCAAAAAGTTATTGCCTTTACTGACAGAAGAATTAGCAGATGCTGCTGAATTACTGTTGGAATAACTTAAAGATAAATTTTGGCCTAAACCCGAACCGTAAATCTCAAAGAGTAAAATGAGAACATCCCTTAATTTATGATGCAGCTGCTCTGCTGCTGCAGCCACATTTGGCTCTTGCACAGGTTTCTTTAAGTACCTCTCACATGCAACAAATATTTGAAAAAAGAGGGACCACACAGGCTGTAAAATCTTTAAAGGTAACGATACATTCATCGGTTTTAAAACACTAAGCAGTAGTTCTCCGTAATTTGCACTTGTGGTGAAATCTCGCATACTAACGGAAACTGAGTTGCATTCAAGATTTCCTCCTATTCCAGTTTTTGTTATATAAACTTGTTCTTCGTGTCTCTGGCATTTGTCCAGCTTCAATGTATGACAAAATAGTTTGTCCCAAAATACAGATTTCACAAACTCAAAATCGAGATCCATCAACATTAGCCCACAAAACATGCCTACTCGAATGAGGTCAATATTGGTACCATGCTTTAGATTGGCTGAAAGTGAGTCATTTTTGCTGGACAACTTAGAGCTTGTTGCTGAACTGCTGCATTGAGGTGAATCATTTTCCGCGTTCCAACAGAATGCGTCTTCATTTTGCTTCACCAACACTAAGCATTGTTCTGCAAGACCATTCAGGTTAAGATGGCATGAGGGATTCGGCGTTTTATCTAATGCATTTTTCATCAAATTGGAAATGATACGCATTAATTTCCATGTATCCGAGCGGCCAGCAGATTCCAACATGGTTGTTGATACCGAGATCAGTCCGTGTTTGGAGAGAATAAAGGCAGATAGTAGGTCATTACACGCGTTACTAATCCAACGTGGTTTTTCTGTCGCCCCGATAAGAAAAAGAGAGTTGATAAGACTTGCTTTCGGCACTATCACAAGAAACGTGGTTGTCATTAAATTCTGCAATGTTTCTCTTATCATCATAACATTATCATACTGTTCCACCGACAAAGCACCGGCCTTACGGTTAGCTACATCCGTTTTTGGACGAGCTATGGGTGATTTACAAATTTGTAATAGACCAGCAAGAATATCACTAGTGTATTTAGGAATAATCAGAGCGTTGAGAGATGGGCTGCTGGAACAAATCAGTAAAGTCTCAAGTGTGTGACTTAGCCGAAGAAAATGATCATACGGAGAAACAAGGCTAACATCCGAAATAAAATGACGAACACTGCGGTTCATCTTGCGGAGTTTTTCCGGAACTCCAACACCAGGTAGCAGATATGGAAGTATGCCAAATCCGATAACAAGCTCCACAGACTTTTGAACAACGATCTGAGACTGTATACTCAAAACATCTATAGACTTTTCCTCTTCGGTTTGGAAAATTTCAACAGTTTCTATGCATGTTCTCAGTTTATTGAGGAGTAATAAAATTACATGAGTTAGCCTCCAAGATGAATATGAAGAATTCTCGCCTTGATCTTGTAGCAAATCCTTTGATATATCCAACAAATCCATTTTCTTGAGACACCATTCTGTAATGTTTTTCAGAACCGTTTCCGGACTGTCATTGACATCGGAAGAAGATGTAAACTCATCCTTAGAACCTGTAGACAAATTAATAAAATCAAAAAAATAAAACTCTATTATTCTGCGTAGCTTTCCCTTCCACTCCATCGGAACAACTCCATCGGAATAGAAAGGGTTCACGTTGCCCCAATAAAATTTTTTATTTCACTTATCGGAGTGTCCGTAATGATTATAATTTTAGCAGGTTTAATTAGTGAGTTTTGGCTATAATTAAATGGGAAAGGGGTAGTCTTCCTATCTTCAATCTTACAGCCAACAAATATTAACGCTGTCGTGACGAGACGTATGTTACTTATGTTGTTGAATTAGTATTGTAAAGTAAGTTGTAAGTATGAAGATAACAATTGTCAATGCCACTTCCAATTTCCCATAGCCCCAACTTCACTCAATTAGAAAGCCAATGTGTTATGAGTTATTATTGTTTTAAAGCTTTAAAACTCTGTCAACTCATTGAAATTGATTATCTAAACCTGATGTTACTAGTGTACAGTCTAGACGAAAAGTTAGAAACTATTTAGAGACTCAAGGTGCAAGGCATAAGAAGTACAAACGGATACAAAACGCTTTCATACTCATAGATATAATTGATATACATAACAATTTAAATGTATACGTCCATGTTCATACTATTAACTATAACAAACACATGTCATGCAAAATTCTTATGCCAAATAGCATAGCTCTATTCGATTTAATTGTATACCTTCAGGTTTATCAAAGGGTGCTGATAAAAATCTGAAAAGTTCCAAAACTGTTTCAAGATCCTTTTCCGCTTCTGTTTTGGTGGTTGTCACACATTGAGCTTCCTTTTCATCAATATTTTTCGACATTTTGCAGTTTGCAGATGTTGGATGTCTTCAGATTTGATTTTAGTGGGGAGGAGTGAAAACCAGGTTCAAAAGTCACACTTGATAGTTTGAATAATTGTTAATCCATCAATCATATCATCATATATCATCGTTGAATGTTTAAATATGAAATAATACTTGTAAAAACGCTCAGCAAACTTTCAACTTTTAAAAATGAACAATGAAACACACAGGCCAGGTGATATGTCACATGTGCGTCAACGTGCCATTATCATGGACAATATCATAATAATATAAAATCCATGTTTAAGTAGACCTCAGCCAAAAGTTTAATCCTTAGTTTAATCTCAGTTCCGCTTCTAGTGTCTAGTAACTAGTTTTACCATCAACCATTATTCACTATCAACTGTTCTTCAGTCTTGAAACACTTCGACATGCAAACAACACACTTGACATGACACGTCAAATAACAATTTTTCACTCAACATTTAAAGCTTGATTTAAATCAAGAATCTTGATTTCAGGTCATGTCATTAAAGTGCTTTTAAATTTCAAGAGACTGCACTCAAGAGATGAGAGAGGTTGAACGTTTGAGATGATTTCTTATGAGGATGAAAACATGTGTTTTGATGTGGACATTTACTTCGCGCTGTTGCATGTTGATCAATGCTACATACTGCTGCTTCGCTAACGGTGGTGCAAACCTGCCAACATGCAACATGAAGCGTCTGCGATGAACAAAGGAATTTACTACCGATTGCAGAAGACAAAACATTTAACATTTTACCAGCAAACAAAACCACACGAAGTCTAAACTCTGGTGAAAGCTGAATTCTGCATGCAGCAAGTGGGCTTCTAAAAATTAGAGGTTGAACGTTTGAGATGATTTCTTATGAGGATGAAAACATGTGTTTTGATGTGGACATTTACTTCGCGCTGTTGCACGTTGATCAATGCTACATACTGCTGCTTCGCTAACGGTGGTGCTCTGGTGCTTGCAAAAACCTGACAACATGAAGCGTCTGCGATGAACAAAGGAATTTACTTCCGATTACAGAAGACAAAACATTTAACATTTTACCAGCAAACAAAACCACACGAAGTCTAAACTCTGGTGAAAGCTGAATTCTGCATGCAGCAAGTGGGCTTCTAAAAATACTTTGAATTTTTTATTGGTGTAGATTGTTGGCCAAATTATGTAAGCATTGCAGTGATTTTCAACCTGGGATGAAAGTTGGAAAATTTTAAGCAATCGGTGGAGTAACTTCCTCTTCTTCTCCTTCCCCATCAGTACCTTCGCCACCTCCAAATTTTTGAAGTTCTGACAATTCAAAGGTATTTGGTGCAAGGCTTTTGTTAATGAAAGTCTTTTTCCTGCCTCCTGGCTCAGATAAAAGATATAAATCTATATCAATGGGTGCCTCCGGTAAGTCGCTATCTGTTGGATCAAAATTTTGCCAGGATGGGATTAATGCACTTCCTTTAAGACGTTTGACAACGGTACGCAATTTGGCTTGCTTCAGGGCTTTATAGAAAGATTTCTTTTGGGCTTCAGAAACTTGTTCCTCGTTCTCATTCCCGTCATTCCGAAGAATGTCCTTAATTGCTCGCTCAAAATTGTCGTTGTCTACTTGACCTATACTCGGCTGTGCTTGCTCCCGTTTCGTCAACATGCATTTTAATGTAGTTGATCAGTCTCGAGGTACTTATGCCACCACCATGAAGCACGCTGGTTCCAGTGAATATCCATGCTAAGAGTGCACCTATATGTTCATCAGCTGAAAACACAATATTGTGGTATTTGGTAAATTGTTAGAAAAAATCAAAATGATCTGGTTCATAATATATATTTATCATGCTAGTTGTAGTATCAGTATAATTGTAAGACTTCTTACTAATTCCATCGTCTGTTCTCTTTACAGCTTTGTACACTTGTATGTGGTTTATGTCTCGATCAGCAGCAGGATCATTTTCATTCATAGCAGATGCAGGATTAATATCCAGCATATTGGCTAGTGTCTCAATAACTTGATCTATAAATGCGTGCCTTGATACATCAAATTGTTTAACTAGCTCTGAAACAAAAGCTCCCCGAAACCCGTCATCCCTAACATCAATCAATTGTGTTACATGATAAGTACTCAGATCTGCTCCTTCATACTGGTTCAGCTCTGCATTAAGTTTGTTTGTGACGCGAACAATTGCTTGTACATCTTGCTCAGGTTTATTTGGAAACGTTGTTTCAAGCACTTCCACAAATTGATTTGAAGTAAGCATTCCTTTGCTCATGTTTTCATCAGCAGATTTTTGTAGAAACGTGTTTCTTACTCGGAAAAGCTCTGTTCTTGTGGTGTAATAAACGTTCTCATCTGCTTTCCCTTGTAGTATGTTTAGAAAAAGAGTGAGACGATAGTCAAGTGAAAAGCGTTTGCAACTCTCCACCAGATTGTATGTCCAATCCATTCTTTTATCAATGTCCGGATACATATTTTCAAAGTAAATTGCCACAAAGTCTGCAAACGACTTTGTGGCCAGGTTATCATCAGGTTTGTCAAAATCAAAATCGTTTTCGTCTTTCGGGGGAGCATTAAAATTTTCTTCTAGGGCCGCCTTTCTTGAAGTCCATATATGATTTATTAGAAGTGCTGCATCTCTTGAGTGAAGATATCGATCCTGGCACCTTGTTTCCGTAGCGGAGACATCTCGAAACGGTGTTTTCAATTCCTAAAGGCTGCAAAAATTTGTCGCCACCTCGGCGAGATCTTAATTCACTGAAGAGCTTTTCCGTTACTTCCTTTGTTGACTTCCCTTGTATCATTTTCTCCCATTTTGGAAGCCCACCTTGAATGAACTCACCTAAAGTTTCATATGAAGGTCGAGGTGTGACCAGAATTCGCAACTCTGTTAGTTGTGTCTTTATTTCTTGTAATTCGTCAGTTAACTTTTCCTCCATTTCTACCAAATTCGATAAGTCATCTTCTAGAGAAGTTCTCTCGTCTGCTAAGGATTTCGCTAAAACCTTTTCATCCTTTATACTCCGCTTCATGCTTTCATGCTCTTGACGAGGAACCACATGTTGGTACTTCGTTTGATATAGAGCGAGTCTGTTTTCAAAGTGTATGATTTGACTTTATAAGTAAGTACACGAATGTTGCATTGCTCATATTTAGTATTGAATATTGAAGTATGCATTGTAAAATACTTTCTCTCCGCATCTTCCAAATCTTTGTGACAGATTGCGAAAGCCATAATCCACACCATTCTTCTTTCCTCATCTACATCCTCAGCATTTAAATACGGGTCATCAGTTTCTTCTTCATCTGAATCATTGTAGTTAACAGCATTATCAGTTACTGCTGGACCCTCCTTTTCCTTTCCTTCTTTTTCTTCTTTCTCTCTCATCGTGTAGGCCTTTTGTCTTCTGCTGGCTATTTCATTATCTATCATTATAATCTGTTCTTCCAAATCACGATGCCTTTCAAAGTGGTCACTCAACGCTTGTTCCATTCTAGCATTAAAATCAACGTGAATTGTGAGAAGTACATTAAAAATTTTCAGAGTGAATTCTACGTGATTGAAATATTGTTATGTAATAAAAACCAAGAAAATAAAAGCACACACTTTGTCAATATCCCGGTGATTACTTTGATAGCATCTTCTTGCAACGCGATTCGTTGCCTCAGAATGCTCAAATATTTCTCAGCTTTAAAAAGTTGTGGATATTCTGGAAACTGATATTCATTCATTTGGTCTCTCATAATATGCTTTTGAATATGAATTCTCTTCTTTTCAAAGTGAGCATGCTTGATCTGATCAATCCGGTAATTCAGCATGTCTTCGTAAGTCTTCTTGATGTAAAACAATGCTGGGCAGTAAGCTTTGAAGTACATTACAATTGCAGAAAATGCTCTCTGATAAACTTTCAATCGCAACATGCGTTTCTCCCAAGGTTCTCTAACCCCGTGATGCCCATGAGGTTGCTTATTCGGATCACCAATTGTTTTATCGTTGGCGGCATGATGGTGATGATGAGGTCGCGCACAGCCAAGTCTCGCTATGTCTGCTTTACATTGGGCACTGAGCGTGTTCAGAAATTGGCATAGGTTTAAAACTGCGGCAGGGCGACGCTGCATTTTGGATGATAAATTAATAGTTTAAGCATAATGCCCAATAAAGTAGTTACAAATACAAAATTAGACAGGGAATGCTTTCACTTCTACCTCAACAGCATCGACTTTCGCTCTAGTGAAAGACGCAGGCTTGTGAAGCGGAATGAACGATTCCGGTTGACTAGCTTCAGTTTCTGTTTCATCCCAGATGCTACTACTCATAGGGATTCCTAATGTCGATGCTCCTTGATCCGCCATTTCAAGAAAGTTGGAGGGAGTAATACACGGTTAATTTTGGTTTCGTATAAATTGGACAAATTATCTAATAAAATCTTGTAAAGTTTGTTACAATCTAAGCAAAAATCTAGCTACATCTAGTTAAGTTCTCAACTAAGCATAAACTGCCTACGTCGCTTCCTGTTTGATTTGTTATGTTATGCATGTAACATGTGGAGTAGCAATTATTTTCCCAATAACGCTTTTTCAACATTCTCAACTGGTTCAACTGCTATAAAAATCGTTGCTTAGTCATCCGTTTGATGGATGGTAAAGTAAAGGCACGTAAAGGTAAAGGGTAAAGTAAAGGTGATGAATATACATACAGTGGTTATACGGTTGCAGCGTGTTCGGCAATCACAATACTTTACAAACAGTCTAGAAGTGACGAGCAATGCAATGCTGTGAGTGTATAAAAATTGTGGCCGTTCGAAACATTCAAAACCAGTGTAAGCAAACGGATTGTTCGAAATCCTCTTCAGTAGTTTCAACGAAAAGTACAGAAACAGTTTAGCTCAACAGATGTGCCTAATTTGAGTTTGTGTAAAATTAATAATTTTTTAGTTTTTAACGTGATCGTGAAATTCGTGAAGACAAAGGTAAGGCAATAAAAATTCAAACATTTACTATTCAATGCGCATGACGAAATTCGCCTAGGGTGTTTAGACTTTCGTTTAATCAGACAAATTGAAACAATCTATAATAATTGTAAACACACGTTAATGTGTTTACAGTTATTTGTTATGTTTCAATTAAATTACTTCTCGTTCTGAATGCTTCACTGCAACTTGTTCTTGTGTGTCCTGTACCACAGGAACTACGTATGTATTTAATCTAAGTTGAGAGCATGTCAGCAATTTTGCATCCGTGACTTGAGGACTTATAATGTTTGT